>QWTY01010913.1:0-24313 GCA_008033365.1 Pseudorectes ferrugineus
TCAGCAACACACAAGTGAGTATTGTGTTCACAGTCTAACAAATATCTCTGTCATAAAATTATTCTTTATAGCAATGGAATATTATGGATTATTTTAGCCACTAATGACATTAATTACAGGCTGCTTAAAAGATTCAGATCAGGAATAAGATGCATAAAAAGTTTTCTCCAGCTAATTTGAGATTATTTGAGTGCTGTGCTCCCTCAGCAGGAGATACGCCAACAGGTTCCCACAGCCTTTTAAGACCATGGAAGAACAGACACCTCTGGGAATTGCTGCACAAGCACCTCCTTCTGGCACTGAGTCCTTGGAGCTGAAGCTGCAAGAGGGATGCTATCTGAGAAACTCTTGGGATTTTGCTTCACCTTCTTTGAGGGAAGCTCCCTATAAATGTTCCTGTGGGAATCTACCGAGGAGCAAACCTCCAGCAAGAAGGTGGAAGAATCCAGCAAGAATGCCTTACCGAGGGATTGCAGAACTGCTACCCTAAATCAAACATTTGTGTACTTGGACTGTGTATCTCTCCAAGCTCTAAATATCTTCATAATGCATGATCAGGGATTAATATAACAGGGATCTAATCTAGGACCTGTTGCAGGAAAAATATACACATATATTTTTATATCTAAACACTGAGCTGTCTATTCAAGAGATGGGAACGCAGCAGATCTTTGTATAAAACTGAGCATGATATCATTGCTTATCTACATGACAGAAACACTTAAGGACCGGATGATTTGAACGACATCTTAGACATAGTGATCAGTGGTTCCTCAGGCTTTGGTACATTTGAAACAGGGTAGTAAATTTGCCTGCAGGTATAGTGATGCTGTTGCTGTGGCTCAAATTGGCAGGGAAATCAAATTAGAGTTCAATAGTCCTACAATGAAATTAATGAATGTTATGGAATTTTGCCACAGTTCATTTATTATCATTCTAGCCTTAATGTCTTTTACTACACAGCCTAAAATGATTTGAGAAATCCTTATACATATCCCCATGGGGTATGTGACATGCAGATGATATCCTAAATGTCTTAGTTGCTCACAAAAAAAGATGAACTTTTTGACAGTTATGATACACAAATTAGTGAAAATGAGATTCTAGAAAGATATTCAGGAGAAAAAGGTGTGATTTAGGTAGAACTCAATATAATTTCTGACTAATATATAAGGGAAAAGTCAGAGAACAAAAGTTCCCTCTTCACAGTGAATGCGGAAAGCCTAATATTTACTCATTTTTCTCAGAGGAATTTTTCCTTATTACTACATGGAAGTTAAAAAGAGTGTTCTCTTGTTCTGAAAGCTCAAATAATTTATTTGTGAGTATCGAGCTGTAATCCCACAGCGATTATGTGTCCAGTGGAAAGATATTGGCTAGTTCTATAAAAAATGCCTTTACATTACATACTAGATGATAAATTTGGATGGCAGGGAGATTTTTTTCCTCTGGGGGAAAAAAGAAATTAAAAACTTCTCAGTAAAGCAGGCAAAAGCTCAACTACCTGCTTCCCAAACAAAAATTTCTTCTGCTTCACAAAAAAAAATTATTTTGATCTAGGTAATTTACTGGACTCATTTTAAGATGCACTATATCTTCACAGAAGAGATGGAATGATAAGATAGTGATTTCCATGACAAGTGGCAGGAGAGGCTTCCAGAACAAAAAAGCGAGACATCACTCTTCTGATGTCACCAATCAGTTACAAAAATGCTGCTAAAAAGATTAAGTGTATCTGAATAGCAGCATTGTCTAACCCAAGATGAAGCAACCAGAACAAGAGAGTTCGTGCAAAGGCTGAAAGAAAAAAACCTCCAAATCCTGTTCCTTGATTCAATAATTTTATTCAGTTTCTGTTCATTATATCGATGCCAGTGAGAGAACATTCTTGTAAAAAAACTGGTTAACCTGTGCTTTACAGAGCCCAAAGCTTTGAAAACTAAGAGGTAATTATAAAGAAAACAGAAAGAAGACAGTCAATGCTGCCTCTTTAAAGCTTTTAGATGATCTTTACTCACACAGGTACAGAAGTTAGCTCAAAGCATATTTTCTCTCCTAATGACTCCTTTTTACAGCAAAATAAAGCTTACAAAAAGGGATGCTCATAGCATCCCAGTATTAAGTCTGTATGAAGTCTGGCATATATCTTTATTTCTGTTTAAGAAATGAATGCAACAAAATTGTAGGAAAACATTTAGGGAAGAAAGTGCTGCAAGAAGTTTATATTGTCCTATAGTCAATTTGCTGGTCAAATTTGAGAATGATCATTAAAAAACCTGAACAAAACAAAACAACAAACTCAAATCTCCAACTTTTTTCAAGAAACCTTCCACCCGCTGGAGATAAAACCCAGTGGTTTAATTATTAAGTTATAACAACATATAGAGCTCATCAAGGTAAGGTCATCTTGTACATCAACAAATTCTCTGATACACCTTAAACTGAAGACTCTGAAATTGAGAGATCTGCCTCCATTGGCTCACTGCAGTCATGTAAAACACTTGGATAAAGGTTACGTAGTCACACTGCTATGCCCTTCCTTATTTCCAGCAATACATGCCATAAAGGCATCTGTAGCATAACCACGTGGACCTCTTTTTGTACATTCCTGTCTTACATAAGCAATACCTGTGCCTGTACCAGCAAAGTCGAAGTAACCACAAATTGAAAGTTGCACTGATTGGCAACAATGAAAACTGGTGCACTTACTGATCCCTCTATTAAAATATTGCTCAGATACTGAAAAACACTGCTCTAGGCTTCAAAATTCAGCTGATGTGGGCTGAATCCTTCTTAAATAGATATGATTATATTTCAATGTCTTTTGTGATTATGACAATTTTGACAAGATAATAATCTCCCCTGAACAGGACTTTTTAAGGTTTAGAGAAATAACATATGATTTATTAAATAATCTGTCAAATTATCTATGAACCCTGCTTTCAAAAGAAATCTTATGATCTCATTACAATAATTACAGAAAATCTATGCCTGATGTTATAAATAACAAGTACCAGGTATACAAAGGAGAATACTGGAACTTAAAGTACAGGAACTTGCAAGGTTCAAAAGGTGACAGCATAGCTTTGTTCTCTTAAAATAGTCAATAGAAGTTTCCGTGTTAAGTATCCTGCACACTAGGTCAACTTTTGAACCCTAGGCTTCAAAATGGAGAGAAATAAACAAGTCTGTAGCTATGCTAAAATGAAATAATCTACATATGTATATTGCAGCTTCATTTCTCTTTCCTTCCCTCACACTTTGTTGCCTTTTTGCCTCACATTGCTTTTGGAGAAAAGCAAAAGCCAGTTCTACGCATCACAACAATTACTCAGAAAGAGAAGCAGAGGTACAAGCTAAAATCGATAGGAAGTATCTTTAGAATTTTAAACATCATATCAACTTTAATTTCATATATTTATGCTTCTTTTAGGGCAAGATAGGGCTGGGCAAAACAGGGAAGAAGGGTATGGTGTTTAGTTTCCTGTGATGTAAGTACAGTAGGCAAGAGAAAGAGGACAAGACCTCTGAAATCTCTACAAGGGAGTTGCTTCCTTTTAATTCCTGCTGCCACGGATTATAGTCTTACTCTAGTAGCCAGCACTGCACTTGCAAGATTGAAGTATCTACTGCCTCTTACACTGGGGCAGTTACCCTCTTTTAACTGAAAGCTCCTGCTTTTGGAGAGTAAAGGATGAACTACTCAACCAACGCAAGGTTGTTGACAACGCAGGCAAAGCTTCTTATTAAGACACTTCAAGATAAAAACCCATAGTATTATCTGAGAGAATGCTACAGATACCCAAAGTTTTCCTTCTAAGCTGCCTGAAAGACATAAGCTGCTGTCATTCCACTGTGTTGGAGCACGACAGAAGTGAACCTCCTACGTGTCAACAGCTTCACCAGAATAAGCCCCTGCACGATTCCCACTGCCTGGTGCTCTACATTACAGCCACTCCAGCACAAGTGGTCCCTATAGCTCGGGGAGAACGAGGACTCAACAGCCCACGCACAAACCTATTGCAAGTATAAAATAGCCTTTTATTCACCGTGAAATAAACCACTGTGTGTCTGAACAGATATTTAATGCTACAAGGTTACTTCTTTCAGAAGGCATTCAGAAAATGGTTTCAATACTTTACAGAGCTGAATTACTAAGCAAATATAAAAATAGCATGAGTTATTTAAATAGCTGAATGGTTAACTGAAATAGGAGAATTCCTACAATCACTTTTGTAAGAATTTTTAAGTGTAGAAAGCTATCTTCTCCAGGAAAGTGAAATTTAAAGACATGATATTCAACTTAGCATATTTTGTTTTTAAAATTATTTTAAATTTCTTTTTCCTTTAAGAGGGAAAAAAAAACATCCAAAAACATTACCAAATGATATAAAAGAAACACACAGACTTTGAAAAAGGTTAGGTGTCAACTCACCAGTCTCTTTACAATTTTCAACAAAAGCTTAAGCTCTCGTGTATCTTTTTTGGACTTCAGTACTTCAGCAAAGCTGTCCATGTTTTCTGGAGACATACTCTCCTGATTGGTTCCTCCATACAGCTGAACCAGCAATAATAAGCACTGTGAGGCACTCACAAATATTTCAGTATCTTCACTGGGAAGCTAAAAATGAATGAAAAATGAAAAAACAAATATCAAATTCCAGTTTCAGAAAAATTGCATATCACTAGGGATTTGGAAGAGTATTAACATTTGCATCGTACCAGGAAAGAATCATTTCAAGTTGATTCACTCAAAATTCCAGTAAACTAAGCTTAACAAAGTGATGAAAATATGATTAAAATATATCTACTCTTAAGCAGCAGTATAACAATGTCTTCACTATGATTCTGTCAAGTAGTCTACCTAGAGCGCCATCATAACAGCACCGGAAATGTTGCTCCCAACTATGTTATTTTATTCTACTTTAAACAGAAGCAGTAATAGCAGAAACTATCATTATAGCCATGATGTCTAATGTTCTACATCATGCACACCATAAAATTTTGTTTAATTATTTCTAAATCAAGCCTCTTGAGGTAGAGCACAGGCTATCTAGCTTTTTAATGGATTTTAAGTAGTCACATTAGGAGGTATATTTTGAAGATTTTGAATATTTTCCTGAATTTCAGCTTTTCTGCACTCCTTTGAAGATCAGACACTGCAGCAGGCCCTAGAAATAGGATGGAAAATTCTTTCCTGGGAAGCAAAATTACAAAAAAGATTTAGGGATATGACTAGTGATCATCTTTAAATGAGGTTCTGATAATATGACACCACTATCAAAATTATTTATAGATTTCCTGAAAGTATAATCTGGAAATAACAAGTAGAGATATTATATTATGCCCGTATTTGGCACTGACAATGACATTTTGGAATGACAACAGGAATGCAATGCCTAGTTTCAGCACAGAGAGTTCACTAATGCTAGTGAAAAAAAATCATAGAGGTTTCTTGGGAACAGGAAGGAAGACAACAGATTGGAAAACGTAATAGCCAAGGACTAAAGGAATTCAGTGTCTATAGCATATCAGAGGGAGGGTTAAAGGGGACTTGATCATATCCTCTCAGTTATATGTGAGAAAAAGCAGACTGAGGATAGGTTAATTCCTTTACCTGAAAAAGGACTGCTAAGAGATGATAGCTCAAAACTTTAGACAAAGCAATTCAGATTAGAAGAAAGATAATACTTTGATTTCCTTTTTTTTTCTTTCTCTCTTTAATAAGAGTGATTAACTGCTGAAACAACTTTCGTAGAACTGAGACAGATTCTCCACCAAAGGCAATTCAAATATCACAAAAATATTTTTTTCTAAAAAAATAACAAAACCATTTACTCTAATGAAGAATTAATTTAGGAAAATCCTGTCTATATATAACCCTTGACTAAATTATTGCAATAGTTTTTTCTCACCTTATAATCTATGACCTGAACAAAATACATCAGTGGTAGTCTTAAACAATTAGGTATAGAAGTGCAAAAACACCTCATCATTCCCACTAATTTTTTTAATTCTGAAAGTATTATTTACATTAAAGAAGCTAGATTAAAGTACACTAAACAGACCATCCTTACAGACAATAAAAGGAAACAATTTATATAATCTGTCCAACCATTTATGTAATATGCCAAATCATTTCAATAATGATTACTTATTTAATCTGCAGTATGAAATTCCTAAATTTTTTCATTTTAAGGAAAACCCATGCAGTTACTTTAAAGCAATCTGAACACATCATCAGACATACATATCTCAAATATTCAAGCAGCAATTCCCAAGGGATCTGCATGCAAATACAATCCTGTTTTCCACTAGCTTCATAGAGTTGCTGTTTAAAACAGACTGAACTGAGATGTAATCTCTGAATATATAGCCCCAAGACATATCACATTCAATTTGACCTAATACTATGCAAGTGACAGGACCACGGCAGCTATTTCTTCCTCAGTTTTGCTATATGGTTTCTCTTCATTCCAATCTAAATGCCACTTATTTGATTATTTCCTTTCCGTCATCCCAACTTATCCAGTAACTTCATCAACGTAATTAGCAAGGCTAAAAAGCAGGAAAAGCTACAAATAGTAACAAGCTTTATAGCTCCATTTATATCTTCAATCCTTAACAAATTAAAAAAAAGATCTGCTGATTTCACTTGGGGCTTTGACACAACTTGTATTTCCTTCACTGAAATAAAATGCCATTAGAGAAAGCATGGACAACTACTGTAATGTATGTCTCTCACACCTTTTAAAAGCAGCATTCTGAGTTACAGTTTGTTACTAGATCAGTGTAGGCAGCTACATCAACCACCCCCTGAAGAAAATCACAGTACAGGGATGATATGCAATTGTCAAATGCTGTTTGTTGGCTAAACAAAGATAAAAAATGAAAATCAGGGAAAATTTTGGACAGATATATCCTTGCCTGGGTATTGCAGTGGAGGCTAATTCCCTGGGTTCCACAGTCACAAAAATCCCATGTTTAGTCAGTAATCACCACAGCCATACTTGGAAGTGAGACTGATCCCAAGGTTTTTTTCTGAGATATTCACTAAATATCAGAGGAGTGGAAAGGTGTCAGTCTCCATAGAGGACTGCTCCTACAACAAACTTGTGTGAAGAAATACATAAAGCACCACAAACCCGTGGTTCTTCCCAACACCATGACTGTCAAGGAAGCGAATAAGCAAGTCCAGCTGGTTAGTGTTATTCCCAAGGGAGGCTGATTGCAGCAGGAACACCCACTTAGTGAGGCAGTGGAACACTTTGCCCTAGGTGAGGAGGAGCTGTGCTTGGGCCAATGGCCTTGCTTCTCTCCTCCTGGCATGCCCGACCATTTATCATTGTTGTCATTGTTCTTTGTTCCCCAACAGGAGAAAGGAAAACCCTTTCAATCCAGTGAAAGGAAACTTTCCGTCCAGTCTGTCTTGGCACCATATAGTCTTGCTCTTCACAGGGTATCAGGCTTTCAGTGACCATTTTCCAAGTATCACTCCACAGTTCCCAACACCTGCCAGTTATGACATCACATTATTCAATCACCAATGCCAGTGAAGTCTTTCATCCCCTGTTGTACTTGAGGCTCTTCTGCTCCTCTGCTTCACCAGAGTCTCTTTGAGCTTCGGTGTTAACTAGATTTTGGGGAGCAAGTTGCTGTTACCCTGGAAAATTCAGAGCAAAACAATAGCAGGACAGGTCTTGTATGAAGAGAAAAACAAGCTTGGAGTAGGAAAGGCCACATTTACTCTGGAGGGAATGAGAACCATTGGCCTACAGTCTAAGTCATCAATAATTAAGGTGGAAGAGGAACTCTCAGCAATGTCCCTATTTAAGTATGTCCACATCAGCATTTTTCTCTGTAACTCTCACGATTTTGCTGTTTCACTTCTGACAAGTAGTGATTTAGATGTCAAAAGTTGTAAGCTGGTAACCTGAAATTCAGCACTGGCTGCCAGTCAGTGTTAGTACTGGTTATAAAGAGTAGGGGATCTGAAGAACATTATTAGTATAAAACAAAATCTATGGCTTAAAATATAATAAATACCTGTAACTATAGAAAACCAAAAATGAAAAATCAGCTTTCAAGTAAATAATATCTCATGTTTAATAAGAACAGGAAAAACATAATCATGTTGTTCAACAATGAATATAGATGGATGGTTCAGCTCTTAATTAGATGAAACAGCATTCTGATTATTTTTCTAATCAGAACAATTCAATTTGGTATGAAGTACATTTCCTTGAAATGCATTTATAGTTTTTGTTCTTTCAGGTGAGCAGAAACCCATGAAAAAGCTAGTTCTAACACTTTAAAAGAATATCTGCCCCTTAATATTTCATAATTACATAAAGTTTTCGTTTCCTTTATCAGTCTTAGAGGGGATTATGGATTCAGCCCTTCAGCAAGGTAGAAAAGTCAGCAGTACTTCTCCTTGCAGTTTTTAATATTCTTGGCTAGTGTATAGCTTGAAGAAAATCCAGCACCTTTAAAAAAATACTGAAGAACTAAGGCCATAAATTTTGCCATTCTCTAACTCAAAACTGTAGATTTATTTTTCACTTATTTTAAAATAATACCTCCTGACAAGTCTTCTGTGCAATGAAGGCAGTGTATTACTCTACGCTTAATTTTTATGGCCATGTTATAACTTCCTGTAAACAAGCCTATAATACAAAATTTTATTTTCTCTTCCTTTCTAGATGGAACCTGCTCTGTGTATTTTAGAGTTAATGTGGTGAAGAGCAGCAAGTTTCTTGTTGTTGCACATCTATATTTCTGCAGTCTGTTCTCAAAAATTCCATAATTTTAAACTGAGTTGCAGTGTGCTCATGAATTGCAAACCACTGCAAGAAATGTGTGATCATTTGAGCTGAAGTGGCAGTTTTCACAGCGTTGGAATTGTTACAGCATCTAATTTTAGAGCTACAATGAAACTGTCTGGATTACCCGGAGGGGACACTATTTTGGTGCATTAATGAGGTTATACACATGGAGAGTTTATTACAATAAGACATAGATATTCATTAGATCACTAATGTGATTACAGAACGTGCTGTATAGGAAGCACCATGGGGATCTATAGGGAAGATGATTTTGCAAACATTGTACAAAATGTAAAAGCAAAACATCACTATTAATCTGCTAGTTTTACTATGCTATTCTTATTAGTAAATATGCACAGTTTTAAATTAAAAAATAAAATATTATATTTTTACTTAAGGCAAAACTGCCATTCTCCTACCTAAAGGAAAATATTAAAAAATATGTATATATTAAAAAATATGTATATATATGTATACATATACATTCACTTCATTTTAATCTAGGTTAATTGTTGAGAAACTAAATCCCCGTTCTGAAATTCTGTGCATGTAACAACATTTTCTTCTTTCCTCTGGTGTGTTTGTTTGGGGTTTTTTTGGTTTTTAGGGTAGCTCTGTATAGGAGAATTCTTCAAATAAAATTTCCAGGTAACATTTCAAATACAGGAAATAAACATATGTCTCTCCACTCTAACCACAGAACAGTCTGTATTCCTAGAGAAAGAAATGTGAAATAAAATTCTACAGTTATCATTCTACTGCAGTCATTTTCATTATTCATTAGCAAATAACTTCACGTACTCTGAAAACAAAGTCTGGGCACAGCCTTAGAGTCAGTGCAATATAGAGACAGAAAGTGCGTAGAAAAGACCACCTCATTCATCCATGTGCACTGAGGCTTCATATTTGTCCTCTTTGCGTTTGGACATGAGTAATTGGACTTTCAACAGTAGCATACAGAGCACAGCAACAATAATCAAGTGTAAATTTTCCCAGTAGTATTATAATGAGGAAGCCTACCCCCAGAAGTCAAGAAAAGTTCTCTCCCAGCAGTCTAGTAGGCTCCAGAAAAGACTGGAAGATCTACACCTAGGAACTGAATCTAGGACCTACAGAGAACAAAATTCCTTTTTATATATTGATATATAGATATATAGATACATGGCATGCTTTCTGAAAGTTTGTGAATATCCACACTGAAGTGATTTCAAAAGTATTTTTTTTTCAGTATAATGGGTACATCAAAAATTAGAAGGTGTTTTTATGTTCTACAATTGCTGCAGGTTTCAGAATAATATTCAAATTACATTTATGTTAAGCAAAGAAACATTACCCAACAAAGGTAAGTGTAATTAACTTTTACACACAAAACTGCCAAGGAGAAGACTAAATGCTCAATTTATTTTCCTCTTATTGATCAATTATGTTCATAATGACCTTGGGATTAAATATTGAATTCTCCATATTTGCAGTTTTTCCTGCATGACAGAATTTGTAATTATTTCTACTTTTTCACTGTTAAATCTCTGAAGTTTCATTTACATGCAATCTAGGTTTCCAAAACTTGCTTTGCTATGCCTTTAGTGACAGACTAAATCACAACTACAGAAGGGAAAAATTGATTCAAAGTTTTTGACATTTTCAAGTTTAACTCACATTGATTTTTTGAGGGATTATTGAGAGAGGGAAACATGTAGAACTTGAGCAAAATAAAAAGACAAGTAAATGAGACATGGAATAATAATTTACTTGAGGGATATACATTTCAATGAGGAAAAACAATTATTCAAAGTGACTTAGAAACTATATAAGTGACTATAAGAAATATGCTAAGATAGGCAGAAATAGCAAAGCAGAGAAAATAATTTTAACTCAATATTTTAGAGTAATGATTAGTTCAAAATTAAGGACCTCCATTATCTCCAGAAAATAAAGTTCACAAAGAACTGAATGTCTCAAAACAGCAATAAGGGGTTATGTAGCCACACAGCCCAATGAATACAGAGAACAACCACTGGCAGCTCCACAGAATTTCAGTTTAGGTAGGCCTGAGGCTTTTTGAGGCGTCGGGAGCATATACATCTTGAGACATGCTCTAGACTTCACAAAGAATCTATTTCTATTTAAAGAGATTAGAGCATAAACCATTTTAAACAAGTGAATCCTAAATGCTAAAATCATTATTTCATTGCTCAAACTCTTCCAAGCTTAACAGGAGATGTTTAATACAGCAATGGGAAAAAAATACTTGAAAAATAAAATGTAAGAAACCTAGCTGAAATAACTTTCACAGATCCAAACGAGAAAATCCCTCACTTACAGAATCTTTACAAAATTGAAAACAAAACAAAACAAAACAATATCTGTCTATCTATCTATCTAAAGAAGTGGCACTGGTGGTCTTTATCCTTTACCTGTATGTTAAAATCAGAAGATTTAGAAGAAGCATTATAAACAAACCGGAATCCGCAGAAGTACAGAACAAAGCAAAACCTAGTGGTAATTTACAGCCATGCTTCTGAAATACAAGGGCAAGTCGCAATCTAATCAGCACATGCTAACTATACAATTATCCTATCCTTTAATTAAAAACGTATAAAAGACTTCCAGGTGGTATAGGCTGAGTTAAAGCTTGGCCTCTAATTTTCTGTTCTTTAAAAAGTTAATAGAATTTAAATTTATGACTAGTTTCACTTTAAAGGAACATTTGCATCTCTTCATGTCATACTATTTATCATATATAGCGATTTTAAAAAATCAATAAAAAATAAATTAAAAGGATTTATAAGGATGAAATATTAAATAGTTGAAATTCAGTTACTTTGTTTTAGGTCATTCAGAGAACATTCCCAAAAAGCCTTTGTCAATAGCTGGTTTAAATAAATCCATCAAAGGAGGACTTAGCACCAAGTATAATGCCAAAAATTTAATAAAAAAGGAATCATACACTTCCCCAAAATAGAAGATGACAGACAGTACTAAACATAGTAAAGGATCACAGTACTAATATCACAAAAAACCTGGAAACCTCTATTTAAATGAAAAAAAAAGTGGGTCTGGAAGAGAACACAGTGAATCTGAAATACCTCTAAGTGAAATAACCCGGAAAGGATACTGTGATAAAACGAAATTCTCACATACCATTTTAATGGCTTTATGTTGACTAAAAGGCTGATGCAGCCTCTAAAAGCACTGTCCAGCTCAAGAAGCATTCCTCTACTACAAACCATTACACACAGAGTAAATATAGATCTCTGTATGACAGAGGTTGAGCTGATGGGATACATTAGGGTCACAATGCAGCACTCTGTGGAAATTTCAATGCAGTGCTGTGACATCTAGTAAACCCTGGAAAGGACTGCCTTTAAATAGACACACTTCAAAGATGTTTACAGATCACCAGGGACCACTCCCACTCATAAATCCCTCAGGATCGTGTTGAAATAAAACAAAACCCTTGAGAAAACTCAGAAGGCTCAAACGGGAGAAAATAATATTAAAATACATCACTCACTGCAAGCTAAATTTGCATTTAGTGACTTTTCTAAAGGTAGCAGTACTACTAGTTTCAAATTTTGAATGCCATCCTTTCCCTATGCAGTGGTGACGAGTCCATTCTGAAGGGCTAAATGTTGGCTATACATATGTATCCAAACTGAGAACCTGCAGTCTGCCCCTCACCCCACTTCAATGCTCAGGACAAACAGCCTTACTCTGACATCACTGGTAACCTGCAAGTCACTGTGACCTATAACGTCTTACAAAGTGTTAGAGTACCAGGTGGGAGCTTATGAACAATTAAAAAGTAGTAAACAAAGCTCTAATATGTTGAATTCAGTTGCCTAATTCCAACTTCAGCAACATTCCATAAGGTTACAAACAAGCAAACTCTCACCAGTTGAATAAGCCGGCTAATCAGGTCTGTCAGGGGTTTATTGATAAGCAGAAGGTCTTCGGCAGCCTGCGTGTCCCCTCCTGCACCAGATTTCTGTGCCTTAATAAGAGAAAAATAAAATCAAAAGCAACCTTGTTGATTATTCTGTTATGAGGAACAAATTAGGTGCGTTAGGTGGCCGAAGTGTGAGTGGGATGTTTGAAGGAGACTTGTGCACTCTTTTCTAGTGAAGTATTCCTGGGCTCCCAATGAGCAGTTATGCTCCCTCTGTGACACTAAGCATAAAGCAAAGGGACCCATGCTGTCGTGCCATTCTGTGCAGGCTGAATACACTGACCTGCATGACATTTCTTCAGCAAAATGCAGTAAAACCTACATGCAAAAGACACACCTGAAGTCATAAATGTTTTAAGTATTTGTAATTTCTGTCAACATGACATGTCTATTTTAACACTGAAGTTCAGCTGGTTTTTTCCCTTTATCAGAAACAATTTTACACGCAACTCAAACCAAGATAATCAAGGTGGCTGAAAATTTAGGATTCTCAGCAATATTGCCCAATTTTGCCTGTCTGCCTCACTCTGTAGCCTGAAATATTCACATTAGATTATAATAATTTAAATTATTTTTTAAATAGGAATAATAAAGCTTTCAAGTAATAAGATCAGTTACTACCTGTAATTCTGACCACTGTCATCCCCCCATCATCAAGACATACTACGGTCCTAGGCAGTGCTATTTATGACCAATCCCTGCCCCAGGGCACCAGAAAGATCTGCTTGCAAAATGTTTCATTTAACTTCATTACCTTCAACCAGCTTTGGACCATGACCCTATACAGTCAGGCTTCTAGAGGGAAAAAAGTAAACATTTTGTCTAAAGAACACATTTAAAAATCATTTTGTATTGTGTTTCATTTATAGCTCAATCCTAAAAATCACTGACCAAGTGTAATACTTGGAGGTTTTCATTTGGTTAAGTGAACAGAGGAGCACCTGAGACAGGTGCCACTACTGCTCAAACTCCACTGTTGATACTGATGAGTGGAAAGGATAATGCCTTTCTTCTGGAAAGAATTTCTAAATAAAAGAGAACTGAAGAGCTTTTTCTCCAGGTAAGAAGTCACACTGGTATGTCCCTCTCTGAGACTCACCACAATGACCTGGAATGCTGAAGTTCAAGAAAGGCAAAAAGACAGTGCAGAGAAGACAAAAAACCGGAATGTTTTATTAATGAAGAAAGGGAAGTAAGACAGCTTCACTTCAGCAAAATTTACAACAGCTTTTTCTCGTTAGTATATGGATGAGAAGACAGACACCTTCCATCAGGGATCTTTGACTACTTTCTTTAACTCTTATATATTAGTGTCTTTAGGAAGAGAATGAACAATAGCACTAAAGAAATTATATATGTATCTGAAGGATACACACTATACCATTGTTAAACCTACATTAAGTTGTAGAATCATATAATCACAGAATGTTCAGGGGTTGGAAAGGACCTTAAAGATCATCTAGTTACACCCACACCCACACCTCCCCCAGGCAGGGACATATCCCACTAGACCAGGTTGCTCACGGCCTTATCCAACCTGGCTTTGAACACTGCCAGGGTTGGGGCATCCACAGCCTCTCTGGGCAACCTGTGCCAGAGTCACAAAATAGAGTCCATATATCAAATTGAAATTGCAAATTCTTTTCAGCTAATGTGGCTCACCTGTGGGACACATGACAAAACTTCTCCAAAACAGATATGCAAATTAATCTGAAACTTTGCACTACTTCTATTAAAATACACGTACTTGGACCACAAAGAGCAAACTCTTGATTGAAGCTGGATACAGTTGTCAGCACCATCCAGCACGAATACTGAAGTGCAGTGGAAAAGAGGTGACATGTTTTGCCTATGCAGCTGGATAAGGTTATCACTTTACACATAAAATGCTTAAATAAAAAGGATTCAAGTGGAAGTACTAACATCTGTAAAAGACAAGCCACAGAAATGGATAATACAAGAAAATTTGATTCTGTTTTTCAGGTTCTGATTTAGAAGGTATCTTATTCAAAAGACCTCTATAAAAACAGTCCAAAAATAATATTTGTGATGCATTTAGTGACATGTGAATATTGGAGTACTATGTAGTCAATAACTAATGGTCACCATTCAATAGGGTATGTGTACTGATGTAGAACTCTCAGAGATCTTGTGATGAGTATTGTCAAGACATGTAAGCCAAGGCAAGTAACACCACTGTAAAATTAATTTTATATGGGCACAGAATAGACCTAGGCTTCAAAATTCAGTTTTCTAGCTGCTTCTTGTTACTCATTAGCCTTTAAGAGCAAAGCAGTTTACTTTGACAAGAGATAAACAAAACTGGAGCTGGAGTTTTAGTGCATCAATCACTGTTGTATTCAAGTAAAGACAGAAGAGATTTTGGCTTTGAACGAATAGGCTTAATTTTAATCTAAATAAAAACCTTCAATTTGACTGGTAATATTACCAATCCATGTGCAACATCCTCTTTCCTCATGTGTTCTCCAGAATAATTGGCCTCACCACTGTTGTATAGAGCACAAGTACAGAATTCAGCTCTCCATGATTACATGGAGTGATGCCAAAAATGACAACAAGCAATTAGTCTACAAAATTTGATTTATGAAGTGATTCTTAGATGAAAATATCATTACAGAACCTGCTAATAGAGGACTCAAAAAAGACAAGGTATTGTACCATCACACATGTAACCCAAACCAAAAACCTCTCTGTGAAATGTGGTTTATAACATAGATGCTTGTGTAAATCAATGTAGAAAAAAGAAAAAAGCTCAATTTTCAACACCAACTTCTTACATTAAACCTACTTAAAAAACCACCTCCCAAAAAACCCCCAAAAACCAATCCCCCCACCACAACACCCTGCAAACCAAAAACCACAGAGTCAAAACCAAAAACAAACCAGCCCACAGAGGAGGGCCTTTGCGGACTAAAGAAGCCATGTCCTGATAGATATTACAACCTATCTGCAATCTTTCAAATCTCTGTCCTTCAGATATACTTGACCTAACAAATCTCTGTTCTTCAATGGATAATCCCAAGAACATAAAAAACCTAACATGAAGAGTACGTGTTGTTGCTTGCAGTGTAAATACAGAAGTTACTTCCACTTGACTAACTTAAAAATTTGGCAGATCATTTAAAAACAAAGCAATATTTGCTAGCTTTACATCATGTCTAAAAAAAGATGAATACAGTTTCTTCACAGGTTACTAACAGAGTTACGTAAAATTTCTTTGAATTGTATCTTTTTGTGCTCCATTTTTAAGGAGGAAGATGTCTTTGTTGGAGCAGGAAGCCCTACCAATGCCATGACTTGCAGTGGTTCAAACAGAAACTTGGAAGACAAATTGAGTTTCCACCACGCTAAAAATTTGATAAAATCAGAATAGTAGGAGTCTCGTTATTAAGGATAACAGGAAGCTATCTAAAAAACTGTTTGAGACAGTAAAGACCCCAGGAAATAAATCCCATACCTGCAAAGTCTGGCGCACAATGTTTGCTGTATATGTCAGCATGTATTGCAAAATGTCAAGCAAGGACAGAAGCAGCACATTTGCTGTCTTGGTGCTCCTTTTATCATCTGCCTCCAAGTACAGAGCCACAGCTTCTGTTAAAAGATTACGGACGTGATGAGCCAACCCTATATAGAAAGTGAGACAGAAAAAAAAGAAAAAGAAATAGGTTATCACGAAAAGAACGGTGTGGAAGGTGACCTAGATAAAAATAATAGATTATGATAAAAACAAATTTTACATACATTATGAATATTTATTACATTTCCTCTTTTTCTCCATTACTATAATTACATCCTCTCCTATTCTGTTTGGACGAGCTCATAAAGAGAGTTAAACTGATATAACCACATTTGCTAAGCGCATGGAAAATTATGTAACATTCATTAAATTAAAACCTACTTTGAATCCTAAACTTTTCTGTAGCATGCTGGTACACAGATCTCCCGCACAACACCCCTAGTCACAAGAACTTAGCAATTTCTCCAGGCTGTTACAAAGTGACACTTCAAGGTGAAACCAAGAACTTCTTAACTGAGCCTAAAGTTTCTTGACTGGTCTGTCAATTAGAACCTTACCTATATACTTTAATTGCAGAAACAAACAGTGCTATGCTTAACATAAAATATATTCAGAAGAGCATTATAAATGAAATACTGCATAATACACTTAAAATGTTATTAAGATTTGTTTTACTGATGGTAGTAAAAACTTTCCCGAAAATATCTTCTTGTTTTGAAGGGGTTTTTTTAAGCTCCTTTAGAATTCAGTAACATCAGCCCCTGTAGCTTGCCTAACTGCAAATCAATTGACATAGCAGAAAAATATAATCCAATTCAAGGCAATATCGATTCAATTGAGAATCTTTCTTACTTTCAAATACAAAGTGACTGAGTTCATTATATTTGATCTTAATCTATTTCTTTCAGATTTTCATAAGGGATGAAACATACTTTGTTTCTTAACAAAACCATAATACGTTTGCAAACCATCTTTTGAACTTGCAATTTGCTATGCAGTCACTTGGGTGCACATATGTAGTAACACTGCAGTGTATCAGGATATTAGCTTCTAGTCCCCATGACTGTCAAAAAATGACTAAAGTATTTCACTGATTTCAATGAAATAAAAAGTGTTCTTTTATAAGTTCTCTTTTTAAAAGTCACTGTATATATTTCTACAAACATCAACACACGATTAATATGAGACATTGTAGAACACATTATGTGATTACACCACTCAGCTTTTGAGAGCAGTCAAACCTCTGGGGGTTTGAACTATTTGTGCTTTGAAAGATACTCCATCAATTATCTAAACTTCCCACCAAATATTTTCCTCTCCTATTCCTCACTCTTAATACTTTCCTCAGGAAATTAAATACAAACACTTTCATTTAAAATACAGTTATGGTTCTGGATCATTAAGACTCATACTCTGCTTCTATCTCACATCTTCTGTGGTTTTATGATTACTAGCACTATTCTTTCACAAGAGTTTATTGATGGATGACAGCTCAGGGCAAGCTTTGAATTTCCTGGAGTTTTGTCTGAATAAACCAAGCTCTCAAAATGAAATCATTCTAATCTCACACATTTAATTTCCTTCTTCTTTTTTAGAGCGCAATTTCTACTGCAGTTCTGAACACCTCATACAAAAATCAACACGCATCTGATAGTGACACATTTAAGTGATGTCACCAATACCCACCAAGAAGAAAAAAGACAGACATAATTGCATGTCTACCCAATACAAAACTTGTGGTTAGTCTATGACTATTTTCAACAGGCTAAACCAGAATAAATCTAAGAAAACAGCCCAGTAAGACTTGGTCCTTATCAAAGTGATGTCTGAAAAATTGCCTGCAGGGATATGACCAAGTACACATTGTTTCTCCCTGTATATGGCCACAAAACCCACAGCCACATCAAAATGAATGAGTCATCCCATTGTTTCCAGATGGCTTACTTATAACCATTGGGACAGTGACTTGGAGATGAATGCTGAGAAGGTCACTTTCTTGTCTAAGTACTGCATTGCATGGGTCATCACTAAGAATTTTTTAGGCAGTAGTCACTTACAGCACTAAGTAGGGTTGACTAGGGAGTGAACAATGGGGAATGACTAGTAGTGAACAAAACACCAGGACCCATGACTGTGATCTGCAATCCTTTCCCTTTCAGCTTTGAACAGAACAACTTGCTTATTCCCTTGGCTCTACCAGCCTGAATCTCAGAACCGACTCATTTCTGTTATTTGGTGAATAAGGAGGTGAACCAAACACTCAACCTTCTCCCCATCCATTGAGACATGAATAATAAAATCACCTAGATTTTATTTTCTTGAAGTGCTTACATCCTAAGGGTATGTGTATTTGCAATCCTGCCTCCAAACACCTGAGATACTCATGTTTACCTAGCTAACTAAAACATCAGAATTAATGTTTTATGTTTAGGAAGATACATGCTCACAATGAACAGAGCCATATGTACAAAGATATGCAAGCCAAATTTGAAAATTTTGGGGGGAAAAAATTTCCTGGACTTAAACTACCTTTGGAAAATTTAGCACATCCAAACTTTATTATAAAGACACCTAAAATAAAACACTGGTGCAAAATGTTCCCTAATGCACTGCATAATTCATACAGAAACCTGATAAACAATTGGTTACACAGATAAAAGCAACAGACTGACCTCTTGGCCAAGCAAATAAAGTTCCAGACATGCTCTTTAAAATACTTCATTGTGTCACAACACAAAATGAAAATTGGAGGCCACAGCTGTAGACATGTAAATACACTCCTTGCTTACACCACAAGACAAAGTACACACTCTTTGTGCTCAGAAAAAAAAGTTGGGAAGTTGGTGTAATTTACAGTGACCATGACAAAACTCCACAGAAGTCTAATGGCCTTGACCACTGGCACTGTAACCAGTTTGCTCAAAAAGCAGCTATAAAGATCAAGACTGACATGTTTCAGCATTCAAAAAATTGAATCCCAAAACAGTCTGAAAAAAAGCATGCAATTTTATAAAAAGGAAATTGAATTCATAATTCAGTAAACCCTAACACAAAAATTGCATATGAATCTCTAAGTTTCAGAAGATAACTTGAAGGTTTTCTCCCAAATTTTGCAATAGATTCAAGAACAACAATTTAATTTCCTAAATACAGCCTAAACCAAAATTTATCTTAAAAAATTTCAGACACTATATTTCAGAGCCTATATAACAGATATAGGTTTCTTATGTAAAAATTCTCAACTCTTGATTGGAAAGTGAAATAGGCTCTGATTCAAAAGGCACACACTTCATGCACTCCTGAACTTTGCAAGTGATGGCTCTAAATATGAATTCCATATTACAGAGGAGACGTAAACCAAATCCATTTGAGGAAGGTTGTTCTACTTCGACAAGCAACCTATATTTAAGGATTCTGGTGCTTCCAAGTATGTTGGCAATAGTTCACCTTCTCAAGAGAAAGGTGTTAGTGACAGTTTACATGGGTGAAGGTAATGCACCATAATTTCTTTCAGCTAGGTATTTCCTAGTAAGACAATTAAATAAAACCTTATCATTTAACCTATTACAGAGTTTTTTAGTTACTCTATTAATTTGCATATTTCTGCAAATAAAATATATCACACCGTACTGTTTGTAGCTTCAGTTATAGTCTAAATTTGTTACAAGACTTCATAGGGCCTTAGTCATGCCTTGTATTTATTTCTAAAAGGAGGACCTTTGAAATATCAAGCCTCGCTGCAGTTCTCTGCAATTCAAATTCTGCTGAAAAATAAGGCAAAACTTGCATTTTGTATTAGAATTACTGTGTTTACAAATTAACGTAACTGGAATTAAACAATGAACCTTTTCTAACTGTGGTCCAAGACTCATAATATGTATTAAAATGATTGTATCTAAAATTCCTAGCCACGGATTTATAGCACTTGCCAAACCTCGTGTTCACAGTAGAGTATTTCTCCTGCCCAGAGACCCCTGCAACGAACTGAACATGTAGCCTAATAGTGCTTTATGAAAGTGGACTGTGATGACTATGCTCGTGTTTTACAAATCTTTTCAAAAGATAAAAGGAGTCTTTTGGCCCATGATACAACTAATCGGACTGAATGTGCCATGATACCTTCTGGAATGAAAGCTGAGAGGAGATTTTTTATTCTCACCTATTAGTAAGATGGATAAAGGAAAAGAAATCTTCGCTTCCAAATCATACGCAACATCAAAGGACAGCATAGGAAGCAATCTTCTAGGCAATCCTTTCATGCCTACCAGCAATTAGAGCATTCAACAAACCTGCCTGCTTCCAGATGAAGGAAATGTTAAGAGCAGGTGCACTTCCTCCGAACAATGCCACCATGCAGCCAAGCAGCCAGCAGCAAAACCCGCAGTCCGGCAAATAGCTTTCTCTTTGTTCCTCTCTGCACATTGCTCTCTGGAGAGCCATTTTTCCCATTAGTACCACACCTACACAACTGACTCCCCAGGGATATTCCAAATGTACATGCACTAGACTTTTCTTCCTTCTTTTACTTACAGAGTGGACCAATGATATTGCCAGATTAAATAGAAACCATATTTTATAATCTTTTAAATGTTAATGCTGAAACTCAAAAATATTGCTAAGAAGAAACACAGAACTATACAGATTCTTTCATGCAGGAATGAGTGAAAGTACCTGAGCACTTAAGATACTCCACAATGACACAAAGATGCTTCATAAAACCTTAATGACCTTTATAAATCTGGGACTCAATTTGAATTCTTTGCATCACAGCATTACTACTTAAGTTTTTCTGTTTTGAAGAACTGAAAATAGGCAACATAAGGCAAATTGTATCTTTAGGGTAATGGCATTTTTTAAAAAGGCTCATTGCTTTTAACATTATTTTTGTTCCTTATTTGATACTGTTTATGAACTATTTGTGTTAGTACTCTAATAATATTGAGGTAAGACTAAACTAGGATAGCAAATTAGATCACCCATGATTTCAAAATTTGGTGAGTTATGAATGTTACATCAAGTGAAAGACAATGATTTGGCTGTTGAGCCGATCAATTGCATGGCTGCTGCCCCGAATATTATTTTGTATTCTGATCTTAAAAATTAATAGCATCTAAAGAAGAAAATTTTGCAAATACTGGCTAGTCTATTCCTAGCACTGGTAGGATGACTGGACATTTATGACTGAAGAAAGAATCACTAGGTTTAAGCGACAAAAATCTCATTTGAATTTGTCATATTGAAGTGGTCAAGACTCTCCAGAGCTTCCCTTTGTGGGAAGAGTGGCTCAGCTTTTTCTACACACATGGAATGTAGGGCACTCATCAATGGTGCCCAAGCAGGCAGTCCTTCCCCCACACACAAGAAAGTGGCTGTGGAAAGGATTATGACAACCAGGGAAGAAAAGGCAGTTATCACCTTTACTACAGCTAGGTCAAAATTAGACTGGGAAGTTCTATGTTATCTTGAGTGTGACTGCCTGAGAGGAATACAGACCTGACATTTTCCTGGCAGTATGTTTCTGCTTTGAGTCAAAGCATGACATAACTCTACTTTTTCCTGGACTTGCAGTGTTTAGCTGTTACTGTTAGAATGCAGTTTGGAGGTGGCAACTTTCTCTTGTGAAAAAAGACTGCACAACTGGAGACTCCCCAGAGAGTCAAACTCTTCTGAACCTAAGAGAATCCTGCCAACACAGAAATCAACTTTTTTCTATAATTTAATCTAGGGAACAAACATGTAGGTGATTAAGGCCAGCAGGTGTATAGATTAGCCAATTAAAAGATAGAAAACCAAGTGGATTCTCTCATAAGAAAAAGTATCTGAGTGTAATAAAGGATAGTAAAAATGCAACTTGAACAATTTAGAAATAATAAAATCACGTACTGTTGAATATGCTTGACTAGTCAATATAAAAATAATAGAATATAACAAATTAGTTCAACTAGGCTATACTGTGGTTGTTCTCTGTGAAAAGACATGGTTAGAATGACATACACAGAGGAAGAGTATTTCTGAAAGTATAATCACCGATACCTTGAGGGTTCCTAATTTGCTGCTGCTTCTGAAAATGAAAAAATAAAAAGGAAAAAAGGAAAAAGAAAAGAAAGAGTTTCCCATCTGAGAATCTTGTTAAGGTTTCTGTGACAAAATTTCAGCTGAATTCAGATTTTTGTGTCAGATTGACTCAACCATTCTATAATTCATGCAGAAAAGATATGCAAGATGTTTGAAACTTAGTTCACAGCACATATGGGTATATAGCCTCAAAGTTCTGAAGACAGGGGATTTTGTTCTAGTCAAGACTTACCAAGATAGTCCTCATTCCTAGGAGTACAACTCGTTGAACATGAACTTGTTCAGTGGGGATGGAATAAAAGATCAGAAAGTAACTTGCCTTGGAAAATAGCTATAAGAACACTCAAAAGCTTTCTAGTTATATCAGAACTAATATAAACTTTTTCTACAATTTTTATGCGCAAATACTACATAACTGTGGACTGTAATAACATTCAGGGGATCCATTCACAGAGTTGATAAGACATTAATAGTGTCTCATGTGAGCAGCCAATTTTGATTTTTTGGATACTATGCTGCTGGCACCCTGGTTTGCCTGAAGCAGATTTGCACATTCAAATGACCCTTCTAGTTGGAAAATCTGGGGAGGAGGAGAAGTGGAAGTAATACAGTGGCTTTCCAGGGTACACATTTAAAATATTTCTGTCACCAACTGCGCATATATTAAACACCTAACTTGCATTCTTTTCATGTGGACTTAAGCATTTTTGTTGTTAGAGTTTTTTAATTTGTCAGTTGTGCAGTATTTATAAGCACAACTTTCCATCATAAAATACTAAAAATTAAATAAACCAAGACTGCAGTAAGATAAAATCATGTTGTTTGGATTGACTATCATTGCTGTTATTAAGCAAAGTCTATAGCAACTTTTCAGTTAGATGTCTCCCCACAGGTCAGAGATACATTAGAGCTTGTAGTTCATTTTATAAAGCACAGTAATTCTACAGCATGCCATACTTCACGTTAAAACCCAATACACCCTATTTCATTCCTACAAGGTGTAAACTAAAATAAGGTCCTTTGGTTTTGTGGACAGAAGGTAGATGATGCTTGGATTTTCCAAACAGCAGGTTTTAATGATCTGTGTGAGAAACAAGAATATCTAACAGGACACTTTACTCTTTGAGAGACAACGGCCTTTAAAACCTCCTTTAAAGCCAGTCTGAGGTAATAGGAGTTGCTGCTTCACAGCTACATGGAAGAACTTCTGCTTGCACATTGTGAGTTAATATATAGTGTTTATTTTTTAGAAAAACAAAGACTGCATGATGTCCTCAAATTAATGGCAAAAGCTAGACAAAGTTCTTCACTAGATTAAATCTGTTATTTGTGTAAAATTAGGAATGCTGTACATTCAGCAAGATTCAAAATCAGTAAAGATTCAATAAAGACTTTTGACTTACTGCTCTGAAAGATCAAGTCTGCAACAATTACCATGTGATAAAATACAGAGGAATTTATATCCTGGGCTTAATTTAGAACTAGAAACTCTTCTAAAGAGATTTCTATTTTAATAATAGACTTCCTGTCACACAAGATTAAACCCTGCTTATCTCCTTCAAATATCTTAACATGCTTCTGCTTTGACATCAACTTTCCCTTCTACCAAAATCCTTGAGAGACCATTTTCAAACTTTGAGAGCTGTCTTTTTAACAAAACCCATACAGACCAGATATGAACAGCCTCAGAATGCAGATACACCCCTAAACTGTTGTCACAAACTGACAGCACTCAACAGCTTTGAACGACATTACCAGCACTAATTGCTCTAGCTTGGCCTTCAAGAGGTCCTGGACTGGGAGTGATAAGGACCAATAAACCTTGGCTTCTGAAAATTCTCTGAAGTTTTCATTTCTAAATTGCAGAAATAAACCATGGTTGAATACTGTTCCCACATAGCAAAGGATAAGGGTAAAAGCTCTATA
>QWTY01010915.1:13175-27006 GCA_008033365.1 Pseudorectes ferrugineus
GAAAAAAACAACCATAAGGAAAAAGCTATAGACAACAGAAGTCTGTGTTGCTGTGTCACCTTCCATGTCACATGAAAATACTTCCAAAATTTGGAAGCATTTTGTAAGATCATTCAGAAGCATATTGGTTTTTTCTTTTTCCTTTTCAAAGCAAAGCAAAGTTCCACCCTTGCTCTCTGTCTCTCTTTTTTTTCTCCTCTCTCTTAAGGGAAAAAAAAAAAAAAGTTTTGAGAATTTCATTTTTTCTATTCACTGCAGTCCTGGCCAAAGTAAAGCCCTCTTTTACATTGACGTCAAGATCTTTACTAAGATTAGGGTTTCATTTCTCTATTGCAGCAATTAGCTAGGGAATGTATAAAAGGCTTCAGGGAAGCAAGCTAGGACTCCAGAGGGGAGAGCACTTTGCACCATAGGCAGATAGCAAAGAGAGAGTGCGAGAGGAGGAAGGCAGGAATACAGAGACGCGGAGTAGGAGGGGGGGGCGGAGGAGGCAGAGAGGGAAAGAGAGGGAGGGAGGCAGGGAGGAAGGAACAGAAAGTTTATGTACATAAACCTTTTTTTAAAAGTATTGTTGCACCTGGTAGCTAGCTTTACTGACACAGAAATGAGAGGTCTGTTCAGTGCTTAAATAGCTGAGAAACAATGGGATAGTGCAGGAAAGTTAACAATTAACAGTCTCAGCTTAAATTTTGTAACTGCAGGGAACTGGAAACACAGCTGCCTCTCTCTTCAGCAAAATCAGGTCTCCTGGTTAAGAGAATTTTTGTTAACATCTAAATTTCTGAAAAATAAGCAGCTTGCAGTTGAATGAGTATCGTGCAGTTATGGTTTTAACCAGCTTGCTCATACTTAACTATCTCTGCTTATTTTAAAGAGAGCAGCTGTGAAAGGGGTAATGAGGCTTTTGAAATGCCTTTTGCTTTACTCTTTTAAATGAGGGTACAGAGCAATAAAGAGAGCTGAAGGTATCCGGCTGAAGAGAAGCAGCAAGGAAGATGGGTCTGCTAAGTGTGGATTTGTTGATCACGCTTCAGATCTTGCCGGTCTTTTTCTCCAATTGCCTCTTTCTTGCGCTCTATGACTCTGTGATTCTCCTGAAGCACATGGTTCTGTTTCTGAGCCGCTCTAAGTCTGGGCGCGGTGAGTGGCGGAGGATGCTGACCTCGGAGGGGCTGCGCTGCGTCTGGAACAGCTTCCTCCTGGACGCCTACAAGCAGGTGAGTACGCGGGCATGGGGACCGTGAGGCTGGGGTGGGTGAGCTGGGATGAGCATCCCGCTCGTCAGCGGAGAAGGGAAGGGAATGACTATGAGGTGCAGACTATCTCCTATCTGATGTTAAATTTGATGGGAGAAGTATAAGCTGAAAGGAGAGGTACTTCTAAGTCGGGGTTAAGAATTCACGAAATTCTGGAGCTGCTGACTCCCTGCTAGCCCTCTGTGCAGCTTTGGCCATGTCACTCAGTTTAGGTGTGCCTCAGTTTCCCCAACAGCATGAATAATAATCTTCATGTTTTTAAAGTATTTCAAGATCTTCGTGTAAGAGTAATTGTAAAATACTCTAGATGTTTTCACAGCTGTAGTTTATTATTGCCATGTGAGTTTCTCAGATATTATAAAAAGACTGCATCTTCAGATAGAGCTCTACATAGAGGTTAGCTATGTAACTAGAGTTGTTTTACCTGGAGTAAAATATAGAAATGAACCATTGTCATTACACTGGCATTTTCTATTACTCATATGTTAACTTTTATATTGGAGGAGGCATCCAAGTAATAGTAAAACTGTGCACAAATTGAAATTTTTCCTTCATGAAAGCAGTGACAGAGGGACATGTCAGAGATTAAAAATGAACTTGACTAGCTGTCGGACAGCTGCCTGGTGATTTAAGTTAATAAAGCCGGTAACAGTTATGCAACATGTACTTTTCTTTTCCTTTTAAGATTTCTTACAAACATTACCCAGTGGTACTGCCCAGGTCTCATGAGGTAGCTAGAATTCCCTTTTATAGATTGAAAAGGTGGACCCAAAACCATGAAATTTCTTGCACAGACCACCCAGTTAGTAAGTAGAAGAACTGGATTCAGAGCTCTGTGGCTTTCAAAACAGTGCTTAGTCTGTTAATTTGTTGTCTTATTTAGACCATCTAATTTAACATACTCCATGTGATGTCATAAGGGTCCTATCCAAAAGATACTCTACTGAAATATTTCTTTTTGTATTGCCTTCCCCCCAATTCGCTTTCACACCTCTACAATAGCCTTTGTATTTGCTCTTATCTAAAAATGTGAAGAGCTGGTGATGTTGGTGTTTGCTGGCTTTGTGATATGGAATACCATCTGCTTAGACTGAAACCCAAGCCATGGGGACATTAATTTTCAGTGTAAGACAAATATAAATAACTTTAGCTTTTGCCAAATGGGTCAACCTCTTACTGCCACCCCAGGAATCATCCAGCTGGCTACCCAAATAAAATAATGCTGAATGAAGCCCACTATTCTCCTAGCCCTTCTAGTCTTTGTTTTTATTCTCTTCATAGACATTAAGTAAGTACATTTTACAGTGGCCTTGTTAAATGGGTCAGTGAACACAATTGTTCCCATTTTACAGACAAGGCAAGGCAGGACAGTTAACACATGACTTGGTCAAGGCTCCAGTGGAAGTTGGCACCACAACTCTGCAACAGTCAAGTTTTGAGTTCCCATATTTGCAATCTGTATGTGACCTGGGGTCTGGAGAAGTTGTGAAGCTGTAAGAAACCTTAAATCCATGAGATATTTTCAATCTCTTTTTGCTTAAATTACACACAATTATTTAAAATTAAGTTATTGCATGCCGTTCTGCAGTTTCCAAAATCATGCTTTGTCTTTCCTTCAGTATCATTGATGTTAACCGTGGAAGCTACAGGTATGACAACTCTGTGCTATTTTTGGTATTGGCAATGAAACTCATACCTTGAACTTTGGTAATTTTATTCGCTCCCTTATCATGATTAAATCACCTAGGTTGTTCAGGCCAATCAGGCTGTAAGGTTCCTAGAATGAACTCTGGCCTCAATGAACTCAGCGGAGAAATGCGTATAAACATAACCAAATTTTATCACCTTGTTCCAAAAAGAGGAAAAATCCATTCATGGCAGCTATCCTTAAGACAAAATGAATTGACCAACAATTCATGGAAAGACTGTTTTACTTAATAGAATTATGGGCCATAAGGACAAAAGATCCTTGGAAACTCTTGATTGTCACAGAAAGATAGTTAAGTATAGAAATCAAATTATAAAGGGGACAAAATAAACTGAGGAGCAATATTGGAAGAAGACTTATCACCCCCACAATACATGAGAATCTTCTGCTGCTTCTGTAAGGAAGAAAAAGGAAAAAAGTTTCATCTGAAAAGTTGTACTAGTAGAGTTGAAAAAGATTGAAAAATACCCTGCTTTGTAACATATTTAAAAAGCATGAGAAATAGTGAAATATATCAAAGAATGTCCCACAAAGCATATTTTTCCTTAAATAACGCTTTTCTAAATCCTGACTAGAATTACCCAGTTGTGATATCTTAATCTGAGACAATAAGTGAGAAATGAAAATATTATGGAATCAAGGCGTTATACAGCATGGCAAAATGTAGCCGATACCATAACCATGATTGCTTGTTGCTCCAATTTACCAGCTGAAGCCAGGTATTGGCAAATTACTTTAAAAGGTACTTAAACTCGTTCTACTGAGCAGTATTTATGAGAAAATCACCATTTTTCATGTAGAATAGCAGAATTGCAGATGTCTGAGATAACCAAAGCTAGACTGCCAGTTAGCAGAAGAGTGGATCAAAGAACTAACTGTGCTTGGTTTTACTTTGTTTTGTGTCACTCACACAGAATTCTTCCTGAGTACATTTCATACTATTTTTCACCAAAGTACTTGATGTAAAATTTCTATTCAAAGAAAAATTTATTGGAAGCTATTCCAGAAAAACACTGTGGGTAGATACTATATTCTGAACTAAGGTAAATTTATTGCAAGAAAGGGCCTTTGCCTCAAAAGCATGCACTGTCCCAGAATTGGGGTTTTTTTTTCAAGGAATAGTGTGTACAAGATATGATCTTGTAATGGTTAGAGTATATTTCAAAACAGCTATTCTGATTTACTTTCTCATTGTCTAGAAAACCTTATTCATATCTTATCCAAATTTCAACTTTTTTTCTGCTTTTTGTTGTTATTAAGTAACATTGCACATGATTTTTTGGTGAGGACAATTATTTCATAGGCAAGATTACCTAGCAACAGTTGAAGATTTTAACATCCTCAGTGGGGAAACAATGCAAAGCTTGTTGTATTGTATGTAGAGTATATTCAGTGTTCTTTTTATTGGAACATTCTATATGACTAGTTTTCTCCACATTTTAAAATCCTCCTGGAATCAAAATAATTGCTCTTTTGTTTATTTTGATTTTTAATGTAAATTTTACTAATGAATAATATATTTCTTTTTACTTCCTTAGCTCTGAGTTCAATATCTGTCAGACTCAGTGTTGATATTGTCTACAGTGCACCAGCTTTGTGATTTATAGACCATCCTCCTATTATTTTCCAAGAGGCAAGTGTGTCTTACATTACAAGGGAGTCTTTAGGACCAAACTAATCATCATAACAGAGATAAATAGAGCTGGTAGTCAAGTTACATTAACTTTCTGTAATTGAAAGAGTGCAAATGTTTTAAATATTATTTTTATATATGTGTGTGTGTGTGTACGTATTTACAATTTAATACATTTGCATGTATAAAGATCTATATATGTACCTATTTGTCTCTACATATATATGTACATATATGTATAAAAAGGCAAAAGTACACATATATAAGCATACATAATCTACTTTTCCAGGAGTCAGTCTCTCTCATTTCTCTGTATATGTATACACATATATATGTATATACGTACACATACGTACAGATGTGAATGCAGCCACAGCGCTTGCTGAGAGAGAAAAACCAAGATTTTTGGGAGGGTGTTAGTGTAACCATGATTTACATAGGCCATTTCTACAAATGCCAGTGAGGTATTTGTTTTAGCTTAAAGCATGTATACTGAACGTATCACACATCTGCAAAAATCCAGAGAAAAGGTTGAAGAAGTTTTGACAAAAAAATTTTTAAAACCTTTTTTTTACCTGCTAAGTTCTATGCTTTATTTAGTAGTGAGATGAATCTGTTTTCTATGATTCCAAAGGTGAGAAATTGTCATCTTAAAATGCTTTTAAAATAGGTTCAAAAATGGTAGCACCCATTAGCGATGCCCAGTGGTGAGGCTTGCTGCTGGGAGCTTTTCCAGTGCCAGATATGAGCTCTGTGTTTCAGCAAGGCAGGGCTATCATTCATGGTCTCCAGTAGAGAGCTTTAATGTTATCCTCGAGGAAATCCTCCCTCTTCTCCACCTCAGTGTAGGGTAGTTAGAGGGAAGACCTTAATGGTCTCTCCCTGCAGCAGCCTAATGTTTAGGAATGCTGTGGTGCGCCTATGGTGGCAACATGCACACGTGCACATACACAGAGACGTGTGTAACTGTGCGTCATGGGCCTCAGAGGGAT
This sequence comes from Pseudorectes ferrugineus, assembly GCA_008033365.1. NCBI lineage: Eukaryota > Metazoa > Chordata > Aves > Passeriformes > Pseudorectes > Pseudorectes ferrugineus. Next base: position 18,765 of record QWTY01010915.1, read on the forward strand.
GCTGGTATCTCAAGTGATGGATGGTGATGGGTGTGTGTGTACTTGTACAGCTTTTTACTGTCTTTAGAATGGGCCAGCAGCAAGCTCTGGCATGACAGTCCCAATACAGGAGAATGGCTGGCACAGGATCCCAGCTTCATGGCGTAGGCCCAGCTCTGGATGTAGCAGCAAGTAGAGTGGTTCAGTAAATACCCAGTGAGATTTTCCTGGGTTTTCAGGCAGGCACAGTTAAATTACCTTTGGCTGCTTTTGCCTGCCTGGTAGGTACATCATCTAAAATAAATCAGCATGCAAAACAAAACAGTCCCAAACCTTACATGTTAAATGCATGCTGCACAACATTATCACAAAGATATATGTGAAAGTAGTATAAAAGCATGATCCTCTGCCTGCTCTTTGCGTGTCAACACTTTGCTTTTTGGGGAAATGTTTTAAAGGTTGAAACAAAGACCCAACTTTCATACTTGCTATTTGTATTCATTTTGTCTGGCAAGGTAGGGAAGTCTATCTCTCTGCATTTGACAGTGATAAAGGGAATTTGTGAAAGAAAGTCTTTTGTATAATTTCAGGGTTTAGAACAAGACATCGTGTGGTATTAAAAATATTTTATTGGTTTTGCAAAGTTCAGCTTCAGCAGAATTGTTTTCATTGACATTTGCAAATGAAAACAATCTTGAAAGAAGTGAGAAAAACAAAACTGGACCAAACCACAATTAAAACTTCTCCTGCAAAGCTGGGAATGTAAATTCAACAGTATTTGGGCTTGACATTGCAATTATTATTAAAACTTTGTCATTATTATTAATATATAATCATGTTTGTTATCATTGTGTCTGAGGACCAACCTAGGCCAGGGACCCACTGTACTAGGCAGTGTCCCAACAAGAGGAGCAGACAATTGGTCCCACAGAACTTAAGAGTTCAAACATTCAAAACAGACAAAGGGCAGCAAAAGGAATATGAGGACTTTTATCCCACATGGGGTCTCATCCCACTTTATTTTGCAGATCTAAATTCACTTCTTCCACACCACCTCTTTGCATTGTTCCATTTTCACCCTTAAGTGTGAAAACCTGACGGTAAGGAGTGCTTGCCTTGTTGTCAAAGCCTTGTGAAAACCGCCTTTTACTGTGATAGACACAAAAAAAATAGGTAACGGGCACTATTCAGGAAGTGGATCGTACACTGTTCTTGAGTGCTGGCTCTACCTCTCTGTCAAAACCACCACTGTGTATTCATACAGTGCTAAAGCTGGGTAAAAAAAAAAAGTAAAAAACCATCATCCGAATTAATATCAAATTCCCTTCATGTGCTGAGTAACAAAAACTGATGAAGGCCTCTGTCACCCATAGGTAGATACCAGTGGCCACGGTGTAGTAGGCCATGCTCCCATCTTGAGGGAAACATAAAGCCCTTAAGAAACTTGCTCTAGGCTCCCCAATCACAGGAACTAAAATTAACTGTAAGAGTGAAAGGCAAAAGGCTCCTTTATGCTTTCCCTGTGCCATGCATACTCATTTGTGGGACTGGCGGCTTTTAAATGGAGAGAGCAGCATTTGACTAGTTATTTTTATCTGGACTGTGCCCTGTTAATTTGTCTCTCACTTCCCTCCGTCAGCTCCACATACCTGATCCTAAATAAAAGACTCTGGGAAAGCCTGAGTCATTTCTAGTCTCTACTCTCTGATTCCAGTAATTCAAGTTGCCACCTTCCCAAGACAAATGAAGAACTTGTGCACCCTTACTGTACTCCAGACAAGGGTGTCCTGTTATTTTTATCAACTGCACAATTCTGGGTCATGTAAATAAAGAAAACAAAAATAATGGTTTGTAGAATTCTCCAACCAGAGTCAAATTATGATTTGGATGAAGCTATACCTGGCTGAATGGGATCAAATCAAAGCAGAGAATTCGAAAAAATGCTAAAGGCTGCAGGGATTCAGTTCATTACCAATCGCTGCACTCCAGTCCCAAACACAACATGTCCATATTCAAATGACTAATATCACAAAACTGTTATTTGTCTGGCAGCACCTATTATTTTTTTAGGGGGTTGACACAACCTGATGAGTATGCCAAACTGTATGAAAATCCCTGATGCAGGGAATGAAAGCTGTATTCCAGTGGGCAGGATCCCAGGAAGGTTATGCTGAAGTTGATAAAAGCAAAACAGGAAAAAAGAAAAGGTAAATGAGGAGGCAATGTTTTGTCCATGGGGCTTTACCTCGTCCTTATGGAAAATGTACAACAAAGTTAGCAGTATGTGCTATTTCTAGCCTGCAGTTTATGAATAGGGCTTTCTCTCCTGCTCCTAAGTCTCCTTCATTTTGCAGACTGTGTGCTAAAGCATCAGCAATCTTGTTCCCTTTTCATTCTGCAGGCAGACTGAGAACAGGCTGTCAGGCAAACACAAAATTCCCACAAATGATGCGAGTCACTGCTTTGGTGTTGCTGCTTGCCCCTGCTGATGGCTGGGCTGGCTTTCAGATTTGGTTGGCCTACCTTGCGTGTCCCATGCAGGCTGTGTGGGAGGGGATGCCTGCGTGCTGCTCGGTTTCTACCTCATTCAGAAGGCTGGCACCGAATGGCCAAATACTCACGCACAAAAGTACGTGATTATGGAAATGCTGGATTGCGTGTGAGGGGAATTCTGCTGGTTTGTTTCTCAGAATTTATATTTTGCCTGCCTTTGTGTAAGATTTCAAAAGCAGTTTGGCTGAATACATGGGTGTTTTTGTTTGTTTTCTCATTGCGTTGATTTTCTTTTCCAAGAGCTATTTTTTCTTTCAATAAATAACAACAAAGAAGATGGCCAAGGCCTACAATGCAGATGATCAGCAAGGATGATATTGTCATCCTGTGTCAATCGGTTCAGAGTCTGGTGAAATAAACAGTCCCTTGGGAACGTCAGTGCTTCATCAAGACCAATTAGTGGATCTGCCGCTGCTATTTATGTTTAAGCATTAACGACTGGGCAGGGCTGCTTTTTGGAGTGCCTGACACTGGCATGGAACAAGGCACCGACCTAATTACTTCTCTACAAGAGCAGAAAATGCCTCGTGAATGCCTGCTTGGCAAGGATGTCTCATTAAGGGGAAAAAACCCAACACAAGCACTCCTAGAAACAAAAATTAAAATGATAGGTAACCTGCGGCCATGAGACTTCCTTTATGGCTGTGGGAAATGAAGAGAAACTGCTGTAAGGTGATGTATAGCTGTATACATGGATAAGGGCTTCTTTGTACTTTGTTTCCTAAGTCCATCTATTTTCATAGTCTATAAGGAGTATGAAAGACAGAATGCAAACCTTCATTGTTGAAGAACAGAAAATCTGTTGTCACCTTTGGTATCAATGTTAAACAGGACTTGAAGGGCATCCTCATGTTGGTGTCTGCTGGAAGTTGTTTTATTAGTCTGTTTCTTCAGGGTTTGCAAACTGGCCTAGGAAATTAAAGGGTTTGGTAGACCTGAGTGAGGAGTTGGTCGTGTGAGCTCATGATATATAGCTTCTCTTTCTGCTTAAAATGATCAAGAAGCAAACTGTGGTTTCCCAGTTCAAGAGTAGTGGCTAGGTATTTTCAGTCATGATAGTTTTGTTAAAATAAAACCTGAGGAGTAAGTAGAAACAGCTGCTCAGATATTTCTTTGGCCCTAAGCAGCTCTTTTCATTCCTGACTTATAGGTGCTTCTTTTTACCTTTATTTTTCTTCTCCTATGAAGGAGAGCAAATATCAGAAATTCAAAGTGTGCTGTTTAATTGTGATTTGTGAGATAAATTACATGTCATTACTTCTTTGACTGGATGAGCACACACTCTTAAATACTGAGGTCCATTATTCATCTAGGGAGTGGGTGCAGCACAAATACTTACATGTCAGGCTTTGCCCAAAAGGCACATTTTGAGCAAGCTAGCTCTGAAAAAGCATGTATGGTAGTGCAGGAACAGTTAAGCTTTCTAGGTAAAGAGGAATCTAGTGTTTGTGCAGATATGCATGTGTGTGTTTCTTGAGATGTGCCCTTTTTTTGGTAGTCACCAATTTATCACAAATTGCTGAATTGTTTAGTTGGCTTCTGGATTGAATGCGGCCCTCAGGGTGATTATATGGATGCCACATGACCTTGACCTATGTATTTCTTTGTTCAAGTGCAGCCCTTTACCTTAGTCACTCCTGCTTTACCTATCTTACGTCATAGAATGGCAGAGAGAAATCATCAACAGCTGAACAGAAGACTACCTGCTACCTGCCAAGGTGTAGGTGGCCTTAAATTCTGTAAGATGCTTAATGCTACTTCTTAAATGCAAGAGCCTGAGTCTCTGAGCCTGCCTCTCCAGACAGATAATTTCTTCTCAAAAACTGGGATATAGTTATTTTCTTTCTTTGAGTCCAGTGGACAGCATGCTCACACATCAGATCCTAAACTCAGCTGTTTCAAGCTCTTGCTTTCAAAGGTGAAGCACGAGGCTTTTTTTAAATGGTTACCAGGGCTCTAGAAGATAGCAATGCTGCAGATGCAGGTTTGCAGGGATGGGGGCAAAAGGGGCTTTGCTTTCCCAGAGCATCATTGGTTCTCTTGACTGTGCTGCAGCTGCACATCCTCTGCTTCCAGTGGCATGATCACCACATGCTTGGCCTGGAGAGATTTGTGGGTCTCAGGCCATTTTTCTTTCTATGGTTCTCTTCCTTGCTGATCTCTGAGGGAGAATGGTGGCATGGTTATGTTTCAATTTGCCCTATAGAAAGGAGTCAAAATAATGCTTATAATCAATCAGGTGCCAACATGCTGTGAGACATTCTTGTATAGCTGTGAAGTCTGGAAGCTTTAAGGACTGTGTCTTACAAACTTTGCTTTGATTAGACTCTTGCCTCTATTGTTATTCTGATGAAATAGTGCAGAGTCAGGAATAACTGCAGATTTGTTCAAGGTAATCAGGTTTCTAAGGGAGAAATGGAGGATCCAGTACCAGCAATGTACTTGCCTTTGGATCTATGTGCACCAGCAACTGCATGAGTCCAGTATTCAGCTGTTCACTCAGCTTCTTACTGCATCTGACTCCTATATTGCATCTGATACCCTATAACGCAATGTAAAATAGAAGTGCACCAAAAATCAGTTATTTCTTCAGTTTTTACACAGTTCTCATGTAGCGTTAACTTCTATAGACTTTTATTGCAGCGTGGCTTCAGAAAGAAATATATAAAATATAAAAGACTTCAGACTTTGGACCTATATGTTTCCTTCAAAGCAACACTTCTGAACATAATCAAATAGTCAGGGGACAGAGACAGAAAGAGTCAGGAAAATACAAAAGGATAATCGCATTGTTGTTGATGCGATTGAGGTTGATGTTAAAGGCAGAGACATAGGAATGGCTGTGGCACAGCTCATTAAAAATTAATTGTATTATGCAATAATGTTTTGTGGTTCTATAGCAGTTGTCAGCTAAGAATCTTGGAGCCCTCTGCAGGCTCCATATTATTCTGGCATTCCCTCCTGTGAGTTTCTTTTCTTTTATCTTTTTTTTCTATAGACATGCAAATAGAAATGGTCACGCAAAATGACCTTTCCACCATTGCCTGTTGGATCTGAGTTAGATCTGAAGTTGGAGCTGAGACAGTTAATTTTCACTTCATCCTTCTTCAGCCATCATATAAACTTTCCCTTTTTCCTGCTGTTTTTTTTTTTTTCCCTAATCATCTTGTAAAGAAACATTGCAGTAGAAGGAAATGTGTCACTCAATCACTGATGAAATTACTGCAAAGTGGTTAGAAGAAATTTTAGACAGCACAATCTTGGATGATCCACTGTCAAAGCAGTATATATATTAAGTGGGCATCTGCAGAGATCTCTTGTGTTTGGTACTCCTGAGTATTTTCATTCTTGGATGGCAGGATGGAAGACAATATACAAATCTGCAAATCTCTCAAAATTGAGAGGCACTGTGTGTGTTGTGAAGATCAGGAATATAATGCAGAATGATTTTTGAGAATTGGAAAAATGGCTTAAACTGTAGGTTGTAGGCTGAAAAGGGACCTAGGCTTTATAACACCTTACTAGCTAATCTGAATCAACAGGCTACTGTTTTGCCAAAACAGTCATGGTGTCTCCTAAAAATAAACATCTAGAATATATATACAGGTGTAGTCTGTGAGCTACTTCATTACATGAAGTAATTGTCTGATTATACTGAAAATTAGTAAAAACGCTGTTGAAGTTTTGAACAGTGAGCTTCAAGGACAATGTGAACCAAGTGGAGAGAACTCATGGAAAATGCCAGTGGAAAAAAAACAAACGTGTCTCACAGAGGAAAGTTAGAAGAAAATTTGAGGTAGTCTGTCTGAAAGCAAATGCAAGTCTCCAAATACATAAGGGTGGACAGGACCATGTATGTAGTGGACAGGACAGACCTCCTATCAAATTTTCTAATATTAATGAAGTAGCATACTTGTTAGGAATGCCACGTTTTCCTGAACTGTGAGTGCAGGTGGACAAGATGACCGTTTCGAAGGTGCTGCATTTGATGATTTGCTCTGTCCCCATGTGATTCATTAGGTGCACTCTGAACAGGTGACTATTTGAAAAAAGTGGTCATAAGGATACTGCACAAGCAAGTCACACTAATTTGCTATGTTTTAATTTGTTCTGCCATCAGGTCAAACTGGGAGGAGAAGCCCCAAACTCCAGTGTAATCCACATAGCCAAGGGCAGTGATGGCAGCAGCAGCAGCTGGAAGAATGTTGGTGGCAAGTGTGGAACCAAATGCCACCTTCTGGATTTTGCCAACTCTGAGCGGCCACTGGTGGTCAACTTTGGCTCAGCTACCTGACCACCGTTCACAAGCCAGCTGTCAGCCTTCAGCAAGCTGGTGGAGGAGTTCTCTGGTGTGGCTGACTTTCTGTTGGTCTACATCGATGAAGCTCACCCATCAGATGGCTGGGCTGCCCCTGGAATCTCTCCCTCTTCATTCGAAGTTAAGAAACACAGAAGCCAGGAAGAGAGATGTGCAGCTGCTCACCAGCTTCTAGAGCACTTTTCCTTGCCACCTCAGTGCCAAGTGGTGGCTGACTGCATGGACAACAATGCCAATGTGGCCTACGGGGTTTCATTTGAGCGAGTATGCATTGTGCAGAGACAAAAAATCGCCTACCTGGGAGGTAAAGGCCCCTTTTTCTACAACCTTCAAGAGGTTCGGCTTTGGCTGGAACAAAACTTCAGCAAAAGATGAATTCTATTCTCTACAGGAGTTATGTCAACAGATGTGTCCCTTTAAGGTGATGCAAAAGGGAAAAAAAGAAAACATATGCTAGTTTGAATAAAATCTTTCCGATAATTGCAGGAGAACACATTTGATAACAATGTCAAGTGAATGTTAACTAGGAAAAGAAAATAAAACAAAAATCTAGCTCCACAGAAACACTGTCAAGTGAAAAAAATCCCACTCCTGCTCTTGCTATGGGATAGAAGAGGTGAACAGGCTTCTCCAAAAAGGTGCTGCTGGCAAGCAGGTAGGGTGGTGAGATAAGACCTATCTCCCAGAAGCCCCAGTCCTGGGATGAGGCAGAGCAAGTGTTTCTGCTTGGAAGGCATTCCATGGAAAGGCAATGCTGTACATTTCATCAGAAATGCTTCTTTACGCCCCTGTGGCCAATGCAAGGAACCTGGGAGGAGCAGGGGGTTTGCAATTACTTTGTATACAAATGCAGTGCAGTGTGGTGATTTTCCTCTCTTGGTAGAAAATTTATTGTTCAGAGATTGCAGGAACCACATGCAACGCAGCGCACAGGCAGACTGGCTGCTCAGAGCAAGATGAACATTTGCCTGCTGATATTTGTACTCTCTGTGGACACCTCTGCACAGCATATTAACCATGTAATGCTACCTACATATTTGTATCCAGTGTGCAGGCCTGTGCCTGCTGAGAAAGATGCTAAAATCTATGGAGTTGGACCAAAAAGACTAAGGTGATCAAATAAGCCCATTACCGTTTGAAAACTGAAATACCTGGACTATTTATAACACAACCTTGAGAACCATCTAGAGAATGCATCATGAGACAAAACTCAGCTGATGCCAACCAAACCCTTGGTTCTCAGAGCTAACAACACACATTTATCAATATTCTCTGGTTCTCATCTCTGTTTCTTTACCCACCTCCATCTCTTTCAGTCTAGCAATAGGTAATTTCACTTTTAGCTTTTAAAAAAAAATAACTTATTTCTCTCTCTCTCTTTTTTTTTTTTTT
>QWTY01010916.1:0-18888 GCA_008033365.1 Pseudorectes ferrugineus
GCATGAGAGAGCAGCAACTAACAGACTAGAAGACACTTTAGAGTTACGCACTAGAAATACAGAATTTGAAAAATATAAAAGTTAAAACCTAAGGCATCATGGCCAGACCCCAACATGTGTTGTACAAACACATCACGCTGGCATTGCCACAGTGGCACGTGGGGCAATAGGAGTGACAAAAATGTTCTCTTATTTCCTTCTCTCCCATCCTGACACCCCTGGCTCAGCTTAAACCTTCATTTCTGTGCCTCCATCATCTATCTCAGATGTTTTATCTCAGCAAATGAAGCTCAAATTCATGATATGTTATCAACAGGATTCTGATAATATTTGCAGATGTGCAGAGAAAGGACTTGGAAATGGTTTTTATTGGGTATTGAAGACCTGGACAGCATTTAAGAAAGCTCTGACTGAATCCAGGCAGTGTTCAACTTTAATTTCAATCTAAGATCGCAATTTTTGCCCTCCAAGTCAGCTCTAAATATTAATTTCCTTACATGTATTTAGGAAGCAGGGCAGATACTGTAAGTGAGCAGTGACGGTAAAATATTGGAACAACAGCAATATACCATGGTTTTTTTAAACATCTATTTATAGAATGCTTTCTGCTCTAAGGATTAGGGGAATAGAAGCTGGGATTTTTCTGCTCCTTGATGAGTGTTAGTGAAGCATATTTGCTAACACAGTTTGACATACAATATATTTCAGTGCTTATGGTACCTTATGGTATGGTACTCCTGGTACAGTACCTTATGGCATTTTATTTAATGTTTGTGAGGTTTTCTGATTGCTTCCCAGATAATTTATTTTTATTGGCAGCTAGCTTTGTGCCCTTGTATGGAAATGAAGCTGAAGCAGGGTGGCTTTTAACAACTACAGAATTTCTGAAGCGTTTTAAAATGATAATACCTTGTTTAGCTGTTTTGGCTAACAGATTTGCCTCTAATCAGTTGAAAAGTTGGGAAAATCTTATCTTGAATAGTTATGTGCTATGAAATTAAGATAAAACCAATCAGATACCATAGAAATTTTCTTAGCTTGGAATTTTAAGAATCTAATGCTCCCACAGTCATTTTCAGTCTGTCTGCATGGGTCCAAAAGAACATTTTTTTCTGTTTCAGCCATGAAGGATGGACTCAGCTCTCAGCTCAAGACATAAATGTTCTTTCTTGCTGAGCATTGATAAAATGTTTCATAGTTATCTTCCTGCCTTTTGTTTATCTGCCATAGCGTACACTTCTCCCCTATAGTTCCCATTTTTTTGCTGCCAAGTATAATTGCAAATCCCGGAGACTTCAGCAGCTCTGGCTTTATAGAACCCTATTTTAATCACGGTTAAAATCAAATATGAAAGAACATCCATATTGTATTTTCTTTATGTAGCATTAAGTCTCATTTGATGATAAAAGAGAGATGACTTCTCAGATAAAGACAATATGGAAGGTCCTTTCCCACATAAAAACACACCACGGTTATCCCTATTTTAATTTAGAAAATACTTGCAGCATCACAAATAGGACTATTAAGATTTTCCTTTAACTGAAAACATACTATAAATGTGTGAAGCCAAATAAAGACCTTTTCTTCAGCAGATGTTTTGCTGTTTCATCACTGATTTTAATTAAAAAGCACATGCCTACTATTGTGTTTTGTACGGTCCAGTCACGTATCCGGGTCACTTTTTAAACTCCTTCACGCCTGAGGAGCAGATGGTTTGAAAAGCAAGCCTTAGTGCAACAAAATCCAGCATCTCCCTGCTTTCATTGTTCACAGCCCTGCTCTTGTTTCTTCTGCTGTGCTCCCTAGCGCTCCTCCCAGCCAACTTTTAATTTGCTCAAATGGTCTCCTTTCTTTTGCTTGTCTTGGAGAAACTGTATTGGAAACCGTATCAGAAACCATATCAAACCAGCTTAGCTCTGCACTAAAATATTGCTTCATTTTTATTATTATTATTATTGCTCCTGTTTTTCTTTTGCTACACACAAAGCAAAACATTCTCTAGTAATTCTCAGTTTTACTCATTGTATCCCAAATTATTGGCCAGATTCATAATGAGTCTGAAGAGAGATGGGAGAAGGTAAATACAGGTGAACAGACAGGAAAAACAAACAAGGGAAACTAAAATTATGAATCCCCAAAGTAATAAAATGTGTATCTTGGAGACAATGGGTTAAATGTCGGAACAAAAAGAGGTATCTTATGTTTCCCTCATTCTAAATATACTTTAAGTGCCAAAATAATCTTCTGTTCTATCCTTACAAATTGATTCCAATTTGTTAGTCAAAGACTGTAATGAAATGACTCAAACCATAGTCTTGTTCCACTAAGCAGTTTGCTACAGCTTTTTTTTATTAATTATATTCAGACTGCAAGAACTGTCAGAATGTTAAAATTCCTAAGGATAGTTTGCCAACATCTATCACTAGATTAGAAACAGCTCTGCAAAACCTTCAGCAAAGCAAATAATATTCCATCATAAAATCAATACAACTAAGCATTGTCAGCATAGTGCTGACAGTTCCAGCTAAAACAATTTATAATTTTTGAAGAAGATATGTTGTAAATAGAAGATAAGAGGTCTGTGAAAGATGTGGCCAGTAAACAGAACCCAGCTGTAAACATTTTGCTGCTGGTACGTGTGTCTCAGCTCTGCTTGGCCTCTCTCTTTACCCAAATTATCCCTTACCACAAATTCTGAGTTGCATGGATCGAGTTTATCTTTCATGAAAGTACAGCATCCTGCACTCATCACCTTGCTGATTCCACTGGCTGTGCACTGGAGAGTCCAAGGGCCTGTCTCCTCTCCTTTGCTGGAAAAGCTGCTTCTAGGAACACTGAAAAAAACCCAGGGGAATAAACCAATATCTTCACTCATAAGAATGCAGAAAGCACTACTCTCCTGGCTGCTAAGAATATCATGTACCACCATGGTCATCTGGTACTGCTTCTCACAGAGAACAGATTTTAGAGTAATACTCTCATAAATTCTGCAGTGAGCTCAAAATGTTGGTCTGAGTTACAGTGTATCTCCCAGAAAATCTTCTAGTCTTGATTTATGGATGTCAGGTAATAGAGGGCGATTAACAGAATCTTTTAAGATTTATTTTTAAATTTTTTTTTCTTTTTGGTGATCAATAATCCTCACGTTTGAAAATGCACACCCTGTTCTTAGTTTGAATTACTTTAGTTTCAGCTTTCAGTCCTGGGCTTTCACTAGCCCTTATTCAGCTGAGGTTACAAATGTTTCTGCCTTCCAAATGTCACCCACAAACCTGGGCAGCTTTTTGGGCTGTTACAGCTGCCCGAGCATGACTGTGCCACCTCCCAGCTCGCACTGCCCATCTGAGTGTAACTACACTCTGCAGCATCAGCAGTGGCTGTACTGCAGACGTGCCCTTTCAGTGAGCCACAGATGAAATACGATTCTCTTCCAAACTTTTCCATTATTTCAACTTTCTTTTTCTTGAAGTGTTGCTATCAAAACTTTATTCTGCCTGATGGTGAAGACATGAACATGCTGCCTGTATGTGATCTGTATTTGCTTTTGCTGTTCCATGTTTGTCCATTGAATGTCTAATTACCACGGTATTTCATCCTACCCAGTGTCTCCTTATTCTAAAGTATAACAGCTGCTGAGTGATTTTCTGTCTCTTCTTAGGTTGTGTCCTGCAGAACTTATATTTGCAAATGCAGAGCCAGTTTGGAGTTAGATGGACCACTGACCTAACCCAATATGACATTTCTTATATTAAAATATGAATACTCCAGTGATTTCTCCACGTCATTGTTCTCAAAGTGTATTCTGCATATGTTACGCAGCATATCACCATGTTTTCTTGCAGTCCAGTTTTATTTTCTTTTTTTATTCATAAAGCTGCCAAAGAAGGATAAATTTACATGGGGCCCACACTAGAAATATTTCATGGAGTGATTCCTCATGTTCAGAAACCTTTCTGGCTCCATCAATGTAGTCAATTTAATTAAAGAAAATGGAGGTTCATGACATTTGGATAGTGCTGTTTTCATTCCAAATATTATGAGAGAGGAAGCCAAATACTTTGTGAAGCCTGAAGCAGGGTGTGTTGATAGAGTGCCTGTCATTGCCTTGAAAAGGAGAGATTCTCACCCCAGGGTGTACCCAGCTTGCTACAGAAGTGAGAACAGTACAGTTGCTTCCATGTGATCCCGTCCCTCACCTCCAGCCTTCCTGAGAAGTGGGAAATATTCTGTTGGAGGTGTCAGTACTGTGATAAGGCACATTTCTGGGACCCAGGTTAGGATCTCTGTAGCCTTATTGTTTCCTCAGCAATCTCTCAGATGGTATAACTTTGTTTTGTGTAGCTGCCCTGTTATCTTTATGAAACTGTAATCTTATTTCTTTGAAATTACCTATGCTCTGCAAATGCTATTGTTTGTTAGTAATTATCATCTGTTTTTCTTCCGTCCTGATTTTTGCATATCTCTACATTTGTCCATGGATTGTGCATGAGACCATGAAAAGGTCATATTTTGAATGTTTTGCACTTTAACTCTTTTCATGATACCTGTACTGATGTTGTTATATTTATCCTCAGAACCTATTTGTGTTCATTATTAGTGATTGGACATCAATTTGGATGAGTCTTTGGTCTGTCCTAATGCAGCAGTTTTTACACAAACACACCTACTCAGTGTATTTTTTCCCCCTGGTAATTCATGCCATTGGGCATAAATCTTCTTCTGGAAGACTAAATATTTGCAAAGGTGTTACACCTTGAAGGTTCATCCAGGTTCCAGAAAGAAGTGTGATGAGTCCCTCAGTGAGAAATCCGTGCTGCTGTTTGGATTTTGAGTGTAACTGTGTGCAGTTGTAATAATTTTCTTCTGCAACTTAAAGGCTTGTTTTTCAAAGTGTCTTTGAACAAACAGTTGGGAGCAATGATTTGCCAAACTGTAATTAAAAGGAAATAGACTAATTCTGAGAAGTGTAAACAATGTGCTGAATATAACAAAAATAGGGTCCTTAAACTGATCAATCGTGAGCCCGGAACAGGACTTGAGTTTGCGAAGGATTTAATTGCTGGGGTGAGACCCAGCATCTTGCAGGACTATGCATTTAGTGTCCTGCAGTAACATGTGCAGTTTCTATGGGTTTGCCAACAAATTCATGGAATTTTTTGTCCTCAGCTGCATCAGCTCCCTGTTGCTCGTTAACGTACTTTGCCAGGAAATTCATGGCATTTTTAGGTCTTCAGCTGTGCATTAATCAACTCCCTGTTGCTAGCTAGCATACCTTCTTTTTCCTCTCTGTGATAACAGCTTTTTGCTTTACAAATAAAATCTGAAAGTAAAAGCTTGACCTACCGAAAACTAATGTCAAAACATGCTTTTTCTTAGAAGCAAAGCATGTGGATTTCTTACAACACTGTTCTCAGAACAACTCTGCTTTACGTAGAAGCTGTTACGTTGAATCTGAGAACTGTGGGTCCATATTTTCGTACTGAACCCTCATCTCAGGTGTTCTAGCTGTTGCCTTTGGTTTAATTTTTTTGTTAAGAGTAGTTTAATGTATTTTCCTTAATCTAAGAAAGGCCATCAGATGCCAGAAGTGGGAGCAGGAAAGCATTACTAGAAGGATGAGGGAGAGGATCCTTCTTTTCCCTTCAGGACATTCCTGAAGAACCTGCAGTAGCTGACCCTGCTCCGAGGCAGGGCTTGGACTAAACAATCTCCAGAGGTCCCTTCCAACCTCAACCATTCTGTGATACTTTAAAATCTGTGAAGAAAAATGAATGAGAAGCAGAAGATTTTCTTGGTTAGACTAACAGCTTGCTATTTAACTTAAAATATGCACAGTCACTTTTCTCTGAATCACTTTTATAATTATTTTGATATATTTTGTCATGTATTATCATTTTGAAATATTGGCTCATTCAGAGACAACTTTTTTTTTGTTTCAAAAATGTGTCTTTTTGTTATATTTCTAGGATGTGTAATGAAAACATCAAAGAGAAAATTTGCCTGTGTAGTTTCTAAATATCTTTTATATTTCTTTGCACTATGAAAGAAATCTAATTATTTTATAAAGAAATACCTATCAATAGGTTATTTTTTTCTGAGTAAAACTGTCAGATACCTACGAAATGTTTCTCTCACGATTTATCTCAGTGTTTAATTTTTTCTTTTATACATTTGTTAAACATGAATGCTGGGCTTTACAGGATTTTTAAAAACTCAAATTCATTAATGTAGCAATATCAAAAATTGAGACATTTTTCTAGGCACACTTTTGGCATAAAGGTAATAGGGCTTTATAATAAGACAGTTTCTGCAGGTTATTCCTAAAACTGTACACTTTTGCCTGGAAATGCAATTTTTGTGGTCGATCGCTGGATAGGCACGGGTGTAGTTTGACACTGGATTTCTCTGTAGGCTAAAGCTGTTTGTGAGAGGTTCTTTTAGTCATTTCCCATCTTCCTGTTTCCTTTCTGCTCTATTTCTGCATCTGTTTTACAGATCAAGTTATAAACTGACAAGTGAGGTGGTTTGAGGGCTATGGGGTATTTTTAAGTCTTTTTTTTTTTTAAGCCTTTAGATCACTTGACTGGTTAGTTTTAGAGTCCAGCCCTACAAACCCATGGAGTAAAGATGTCCTTGGAACACCTCAATTTGAGCACGTAGGCTGATAATTTAAGTCACGAATCACACTTTTATGTTAATTTTTTTCTATTTTCCTGTAAACTGTGTGGCTCTGTGTGCATGTGAGCCTGTATAGATCTCTCAGTAATCTGATCTGAAGAAGGAAATAATGTATTCCAATTATTCATTTTTCATTAATGTGCAGAAATCCATCATTCATGTTCAAGTCTGCAATTTGTTAGCTATGTTGAGTCAAAGTGACCATGGAAAGTGCTAGGACATGGTCAAGCCTCATTAAAGGGAGGAAGTTTAGCACCCTGTGTAATGGCACCCTTTATTCAGTGAATGGCTTTTCCCATTTATTTCTATATTCTTGTTTCTATCTGTCAGTGGTAGTTAAACTACTTGAAATTCCTTCTGTAGCACAGTTCTTTTTTGCTTCAGTAACAATTGGATATTTTTTCCTCAGTCAAAATGAGAAATTTGCACACTTGCTGACTGGGAAACATGTAAGGCAAGGTATGCTCACACTTTGGTATCCACTCAAGATAAAATTTTCTTTTTCTACATCATATTTTGAGAGAAGATACCACTTCTTTTACTTTTGACATTTCTGATTTAGAATTTGTGTGGGCTTTTTTTTTTTTTATCTTAATCTGAAATTTTGTTTCAACTTCTTTATTAAAAAAAAAGAGAAATCCAAGTCAAGATATTAACCTTTTCAGTTAATAATGATGTTCTCACAGAGTTATTACTGACTGTATAATCGAAACAGTGTCAAAACCTGACAAGAAAAATGATCTGACCAACAAAGAGTTCCCCTTGTGCTCCCCTTGTAAAGCCTTTTGTCTCGTGAAGAAGAAAGGCCATTCAGGGCATTTTTTCTCTTTTTGTATTCATCCATTTATAAATTCTAAATGTCACTGCTTGCAGGCCAGCTTTAGGATTTGGTGGATTTGGTTTATAAACCTCGGCGTATCAAGGTTTGCAGTACTTTGGTGGGGGGAGAAATGCATGTTTGGCAAGACTGCTGATCACAATTTACCAATCGTAGTGTTACAGAAATCACAGGTTTTCAATTTCTTTTGCTTATAATGCAGCAATTGCTTATCTTGCTCTGAAGCACTGTGTGCCACATGTGTCTGCAGTACACAAAACTGTACCAGGGAAGAAATCCTTGGAGAGGGAGAGATCCAGCTAGAGGGAGGACTTGCTTCCTGCCTTAGACTGTGTAGTATTTTGTTCTGTAGCAGGAATAGTACTGGTGTGAAGATGATATTTCTGAAAGTATTGGCTAGACTAAGTTTTATCATCTTCTTTCAGGCCTTTGGAAATGCATAGAGTAACAAATATTACATCTTTGATATAAGTGTATCCTAACCCCATAGAACTACATTCTCCTCCAGGCTGAGCACAACCATGAGGGCCACAATCTCCATTTCCAGGAAAACACTGACAAAAGAAAGAGGAGTGACAACATCTACCATTATTTCTGATTATTGTTATTCACACCTGCAAGTCTTCTGGGGTTGTGAAGGTGACCTAAGGGGGGCTGTAGTAATTTTTGGAGCATAATAATGGGGAGTATTGCTATCTCTATTCTTTTTCCAGGTCACTGTCTAAGCCATTCCAAATACCTTCAGAATGTCTGGATTTGCGTACTAATTAGTCTGAATCAAATATTCATCACATCCATGTTGATGGGATTGGTTGGAGATCTGATTAACCTTCAAGTGGCTCAGTGACTAAACACAGGTTCTTGTCTAGCTGATGGGATAATTTCCCTGCTACATATATTTCTTGTTCCTCCAACATGAAATTATTGCAAAGAGACGCCCAGCCTGAGCCTTCTTTGACCTTAGTTAGGCACAATATAAAAATCTAAAAGAGAGCAAAGCTATCATTTTATTAATAGAAGAAAGAATAAGCCCTATTATGAAATGAAAGGAAGACTTCTTTTGAGAGAAAAGATGAGGCTATGAAAATGCTGGAGGTGTTTTCATGTCTTATTCTTACAAACCCATTACTATGGTTCACCAAGATTCATCTTTGAAGGTTATGATCAGGTTATAATAGAAAGAAAGCCGTGTGGAAATAAAAGTGGGTTTGCACGTGGGGTGTGGGGGGAGCAGGTTGTTCCCATTAACCCTTCTGAGACCATCCTGAGACAGTCACTGCGCTGCCATCAGGCCTTTCCCTAAAATCCACCACCAAGGTCGTTGCAAAGTTCTCTTCAAATAACCAAAATTGGAAAAATACTCAGTGTAAAGACGTGCATAAAATCTCTTGTATGTTCTTGAGCAGATATGAGTTCTATAAAGCTTAACAAAACCTCAGCAACAATGCACAGTTTGTTCAATAAAATCATTACAAATATTGTAGTAGTGTAGCAGCAACATGCACTTATCAAGAAAATGTTCCTAAAACAATAAGTTGCTTTCAATAAACGAGTCTTTAATATCTCTGAGCATTAGAATATTTAATTTCAATTTTGGTGGTGTGATGGGGAAGGTAAATTAACTTGTGAAATTAATCATTTTATTTTTAATGAAAAAATATAAATACAGAAGCAATTTTCTATCTATAATATGACTTGAGGGGATGATGATTTATATTTAAAATACTTTTCTGCTGGAATTTCTGCTACTATTTGAGATAATTTAATTTGTGTCATTTGCATATGAAAATATGCATTGAACTAGCAGCAAAATAACCTTTACACAATTCTATAATAGCACAAAATACAGTACATTACACTTTCAGTTATTAAGAATAAAAATACTCCATCCAATTTTGCAAAGAGAATACTTCACATGGTTAAAAACCCCCACAGAAATTGTATCAGATCTTTGCAATTTGTCTTGCTTTGTTATCAGCCAGAGATCTGAATTAGCTAAAGGTATTTCCACGTATTTTATCCTGCTTTTTTCTTTTTAATTAGCTTCCTGAGGCAGAGATGCATCCTGTGTTTTGCTTGCTTTCCAGTAAGGTCATCTCCACAATAGCTCCCACAGTATGCCAGGGATGGGCAGGATGGAAAGGCTTGAACCTGTGTGCAATGCTGCTATTAGCTGTTATTATTCTCCCACTGAATAGGCATTTTCTCCAGCAACAGTTCTTCCCTGTCATAGGAGTATCTTGCTGATAAATCAGCAGTCAGCATTCCTCATTAATGCTTGGTCTATTACTATCATTGGAGACTTTCATCAATAGCTGATTAGTGCCATTAGCTGCAGGAAGGCTGGGCTCTGTTTCTTCCCCATCTTTATTTTGTCTCTACTAGAGGTACATCCATTGTGGTAGATGGATTCAGAGTGTAAGATTTCCCCTGCAATGGGCCAAGATGAGGAGATTATCAAAAATATATTGCTGAAAATACTGAGGAATATCCTTTCCTGCCTGATCCTTGTATGATCAGGGCATGTTGTGTAGATTTCTAAATACCATTAAAAATTGTTCTAAAACTTCTCCCAGATTCATCCCTGCTTAAATGTACTACAGAATGTGTGGGGTGTTTTAAATGTGTTCCAGTCTGCCCTTTCACCTCTGGTGGGTTAAGCAAACAGTCCCAGCTCACCTGAAGTGCACGCTGGTATTCTGTCCAAGGTGCCATTTTTCCTCTTACTCTTTTCATTTATTACTATTTTAAATTATTTCTGCATTCTGATAACCAGCTGCTCTAATCATTCCTAATCATGTTTCTTGTTTATTCTAGTTGCTGATAACAAAACCCAGGCCTCCCCTGTTGACTCAGATCCTACCCTAGCTGGTTCCTCCCCTCTCATCCCCAGAAAGCAGCTGCAGGTTTCTCACTCCCTTCAGCAGTCTGCCACGCAGCCCTTCTCCATCATATTTATTAAAAACACCCACTTTCCAAAGAGCTGGCACACTCCACCTGTGTTTACAGAAATTTTCCCTGAGCATTTGGCCTACATTTTAATTGGCTTCTGGAAGGTTATTTTTTTTACATATCTTTCCGAGGTGCTCTAGCAGCATCTCTTCCTTAGTGACAGCAGGGAAATTTTGGTGAAGGCCAAGAAGCAGCAGTGTGAGACGAGGAATGACTTCCTGCTCCTCTGGCTCTGAGTGGGACAGTCTCCAGACACATAGCCCAAAGCAGCAGAGAACTTCCTCCTTCTTTAACCCCACTGCCTGTGAGGGCTGGCACGGGGTGAGGTTTGGCTGCTGTCACCAACTTCCTGAGATGGCTGTGAGTTCCTGTGGAAACCCAGAGCTACCCCTCCAGCACTGCCCATGCTCCTTGCAGCAACTTTTTATTCTGTTTAAATACACCAAAATGAATGCTTATCCTTCCAAGTTTGCTTTTTCCCCTCAACACACTTTATAATCCTGAACTGGCTTCATTCCTCCTTTTGAATCTTCCTTTGAAGGTGCTGAGGGTTCACTTGCAATATTTGTGATCTCTGATGGTGCCAAGCTGGGTGTTCTCGGAGGGCCACTGGTCTTTAGTGTCCTCTAAGGCTGCCCAGTGCATGTTTGCAAATAGAGCTTTGTGCATAATTTCATTCATGTTGCTTACTTTTAAAACACTTATGTTTTCTTTTTAGATACCTATATCTCTTGCAAATTAAATCTTGATACATTTCAGAACTAGTTTGGTGGTTTTTTAGGACATTTTATTCTGAGTAAGTCAAAACAAAGTGTTTCTTCTGTGATAATTGGTCTTTTTTTTTTTTTTCTTCTGGATGAAATGTGTTTTGAATAGTTTCAGTCATTCTGAAGTTGCACTTTTACATATGCACTCTTGCAGTCCAACTGTAAATAAAAACTGTAAGATTCTAGTTGAGTGCCTCATAACTGTTAATAAACACACCTGTTCTCTATTCTGTAAATTCTTCTACACAGTAGAATGAAGAATGACATTCAAGAAGGAAGCAGCATAGACTCAAGAGTTTATTTAAAAGAGTAATCTTGAAAGACTGAACAGACACATATGCAGATCAGTATAATTACAATAAAAAGTACTACTTTTTTCCCCACTATCAAGATAAAATACAAAAGGATATGCTAACTCTATTCTGATGTTGATTTTATCTTACAGAAGTGTTTAATTTTATGGCACGGGCAGTTGAGCTCTGCAAAGAGAAATTGATCAAGCAACCTTCTTCTTTCTCAGCTTTGGACAAAAAAAAAACAAAACAAAAGAGCTATTAAAAGACTAATTAGCTTGATTTTCCTCTCTTTTACCAAATAAACATACACACCTCAAAAAATGCATTATCTCTTTAAAAATTATTTTTCAAAGGGATGTTAGTCTTTCAAAAATAAAAATTAAAGTACCATCTTCTATACTTTATAGAAGGAGCTAGACTTTCCCTACATGAATAATGCTATCACTGTAGATAGTAAAAGAAACCTTATGTTATAAAATAAAGGTTTTCTACAGCAAAAAAAATGTCTTTAATGGATCAGCAATCCCAAAGTAACTGAGATTCCCCCTCTGAGTGACTTGTATCAGTTTTACAGGTTAATTGGGGGTGAGCTCAGAAACTTCCCATTGAAAGGGCCTAGCAAAGACAAAAACCTCTTTCCATCTTTATGTGGGGTGCCTTTAGTAAAACCTGAACTGAATCAGCCTGAATAGTTTAGAAATCTGAAAAGCCTACTAAGAAGAATGAGTAGTTTTACAACCAGTCACATATTTGCCACCTCTTGAGAAAACTCTCAGACCCAGCTGCCCCTTGTATCCTCGTCATCTCATGGCTTTAGACAGGTTCTGGGTCAAAGACTTTTCTTACACCCTGGGCAGGTGGCCTTTGCAGGGCCCACGATGTCCACAAGTCTCCTCTCTAAAGGGCTTAGAAATTGAAATGATTTGTTTTTCTCTGAGTTGTCCCTCTGATGTTTGTTGCCTTATAGGCCAGGACTGCAATTTCATAGATTTATTGGTCAGAGTGTACAAAACTGTGTGTGATTGCCAAATCCAGCACCTGAGAGTTCTCTTTTTTGAACAAAAAAGCTTACCTGTTCTTTCTTCTTCATGCCTCAGGTATAAAATTTCCTTCTCATCTAAGTCTTATGGATTGCTGTAAGATATGTGTTTTGTTTTAATACTTATTGTGAATCTCTTTCGTGCATTGATCTTTATATCTTTATGTGTATGGTTTGGAATGATTGTGACTAGCAGATTTCCTGAGGACAAAAACTGAAATCCAGGTTTATGTACCAGCATGACAGTCTTGGCCTCCAGAGTGTAAGCACACTCAAACCTTTTATCTGAACTGCATCAGGGCCCAGGGATCTCACTGTAATGTAACTTTTTGAAAGGTCCTACACAGTCAGGTGAAGGAGAGTGGGCCCTTTTTGATAAATGTGCAAAAACCCCATTTGTAGCTTGAGTGAGAATGTCAGCAAACCAAGGCATTTTTTTTCCACCCTTGTTTCCTTCAAGAACAGCATCAGGCAGAAGGATTCAACAAGGTTGCCAATAGCTCTGGAATAATTTCCATCTGTGGCACTTCTTTAGTGGCCAGATGTTGATGGCCAGAGCAGCGTGGTTGGGAATACGGAATGTTCGCTGTGTTTTCAGTGGCAGTGGAGCTGTTAGAGAAGAGATGACAAAACATAACTGGCGTGTACTGAAAGACTTGCATCAGACAGATACTTTCAGTGTCACATATCTGGCGTTTACTGGAATACCTATTCTAATGGATGTCACTCAGCAGCCAGTGCATGTGTCACTGAGCGACTCTTTATGCCAGTTCTGTTCCAAAAGCTGCTGCCTGCTGCTCTATTCTGGGTGATGGTAGCAAAGAGAACATTTTAATGCTACTGAAAAGTACAATTATTTTTTTCCATGGGATGGTATTTATTGCTATAGAAATTCCAGGTAGATTAAATCCTTCAAACTCCTGATGGCAGGCCAAATCTGTTGCTTGTTTACTGTTCAAATACAGGGTATGTAGGGACTTAATGCACCCTGGGGCACCAAGCTGTCCTTTGTTTTCTCATGAACACTGGTGGGATGAGCAGGCCAGGTGAAGGTATCATGGTGAGTCAGTTTAACAAACAGCTGGGACTCAAAGAGCAGAAATTGTGAGTGTGAGTACCCTTCCTCCTAGTCATAGTTTGATATTGCTTGAATATTCTGCATAAAGTGTGTTACATGTGCTCCTCATCCGTGCAGGCAAGCACAGATCAGAAGATAAAAGGCGTTTTCCCATCCAGTGGAGGTTACTGCATTTATTGTTTGAGGCTCTTGAGGAGAGTCACCAAAGCAGCAGTTCCAGCCCTGCCCCTGTCCCCGCTGGCAGTGCCACCTTTGTGCAGCCTCAGTCCTTCCAGCCAAATAAATGAATCTGGCCATCTGTATTTACACTCATTGTCTCACCAGCTCCCAGAAAGCTCCTTTATTGCTTATGTATACAGTACTTTAATGATATGGAAATTCACTAGTCACAACTTTAATGAACAACTTTTCTTGTATTCAAATGAATAAGATGCTGATGGCTGTTTCTTTGTACACAGCAAATGGTACTTCTATAAAAGCCACAGTAAATCAACAGCATAAGCTGATTTAATTACTAATTTGTTGCAATGGCTATTCCCATACCTATCATAACACTGTGTATTCAATTATCTTTCACCCTAATGCAGGTATGATTTGGGTTACATCTCTAAATAGGAAAACAGTTTTTGAATTTTTCTGTTTGGTTTTTTTTCTGTTGTTTGTGGGGGGGTTGTAGTTCTTTTCCTTTCCTTTTTTTTCTTTGCAGCTGGTAAAACTAGCAGCAACTAGCATGTGTCTAGTGATTAAGACTTTTTCTCTTTGTAATTGTCAGATTGATTGGGACAATTGAATGATAATGAAAAACAGCTTGTTCCCTCATTTCCAGAGGTGACACTTTCTGCATAATACTGCAAAATATAACAAAAGGGTTTTCTTGGACGCTGCTTAAAGTTAATTGACAGCATCTGTTGTTTGGAACAACGGAGAGAAATAGCATTCCCTTGGCTCTTGGTCACGTTACTCAGGATTAGGCACTGTCACGCCAGCTGATATCTGAATACACTGTATATATCCACAGGGTCTTATCTGGGCTTTCTGTTACATCAAGGTTC
The DNA here is from genome assembly GCA_008033365.1 of Pseudorectes ferrugineus. Classification (NCBI taxonomy): domain Eukaryota; kingdom Metazoa; phylum Chordata; class Aves; order Passeriformes; genus Pseudorectes; species Pseudorectes ferrugineus. The sequence goes on from QWTY01010916.1 coordinate 14,701, forward strand.
CCCTTTGTACACAGTTGGGTTCAAAAAAATAGTTATAGTTCATTAAATTAATGATAAATCTCCTGAAAAATACGTGGTCTTTATTAACAAAAAAAAAAAAAAGAGACAAGTGACAATAAACAGTGGGATATGGAAATAATAGAATAGTTATTAACTTTTTATGTTTTTTTAAAAGCATCTTTTACTTCAAAAATCTAACAACAGCTTTCCACTGCTATTTTATATCTGCTAGGGGTTTATATATCTATAATAGCAGTAATCACTGCAGACACAGGGATTGTTTATATTGGCAGATAAAATTCTAAATAGTTTTGAGAGCATGTGAAAGAAATTTTGATTCTGAAATTCTCACAAAAAAAAAAGGTATATCTTAATTTTGCTCTTAGAGTGGCTGTCTGTGCTCTGAGAGCCTGAATACCATTAAATATGCACATCCTTTTATCTTTTGGCAAACTCCTGCTTTCATTGCTGCTCTTTAGTCAGATGTGCATTTTTCTTTATGAGATTTAATATTTCTCTTTTAGAACATTGATCAGTGTCCAAAGTCACTTAAGACCAGCAGAAAAATCAATAGTGAGTGTGGATTGGCTGACTCGGAGCTGCTGCTGCAGCTGATCACCAAGAAAGCAGGGATTTGATTTGATTTTGCATTTTCAAGTCATTCCCTTGCTCTGTACTGTCTGTCAGTAAACTTCAAAATTGCTGATTTGAAAATAAATGAACACATGTTACTGTTTGAATCCGTTTCTTTTACTTTTTTTTGGTCCTTAACACAAAATGGCAAACACAAATATTAGCATTATTGTTGCTTACATGGCTGCAGGTGTGTGGCGAACTCCAAGCTGAACTCAAGGTCAGATTCTTTGTGCTGTAAACTCTTGAAGTTAAGATTTGTATTTACATGGAGGGTTCATCAAGCAGCATATGTTAATGAGCCAGTTTTGTCATGTTGTTCTGGCAAGTAATTTGACATTTTGCTGTAATACTCTTATATTGAGCTCGGTATCATTGACAGTCAGATATTGAACTGATTGTAATCAGGACCAAGAAAATATTTCATATTCTGTGCTGTAATGTACATTATGTTATAATGTGAGATTTTCTCTATAGTGTAAAATGTAACAAATTGCCTTATTTCTTATTCTGATCTCTTTAGATATTGGTACAATTACTGAATTGAAAGAGAACTAGATTTTTGCTGGAGTTTATTCTTCTATTTAAGTTTGATAATGCACTGTATTTTATTGTTTGTGTTTATAAATAATGCTTTGGAGAGGAAAGGCACTAAAAATGCTCCATGTTATAATAAAATACAGAGTAGTCATACTGTGTTAAATTAGCTGTTTTTAAATTATGCTTATGCCTTTAAAATATTCCTGGGTTTATATATTTATATATGTACATGTGTGGCTATTGCTGCGCAGTATTTGTAATGATCCTTATATTAATGCTTATTTCCTATTTATTATTAAGTGTAACTATACCAAACCTGTGTTGTGTTCTGTTTCAGAGCTAAGCAAAGGAACGCATGTAAAGATCACGTTCTTTTTAATATCAACTGAGTTTTAACACTTGTCATAATATAGCTGTTGCAATATCCACTTTTCTGTGCTCACACCTCAGCAACAGATCTAAATTATGTTTTAAAGAGAAACGGTAAAGATTTAAAATATTCATACTATGTTGGTGATGCTACTACAATACTGAGAAACCTAGATTCAGAATTATATAATTTGAAAGTCCTTAATGTAATTGAAATATATCTTAATGCCATAAATACCGGTATGAAAGTTCAGGAAATGTGTTTCTCTCCTACTTGCTCTTCTCTTTTGGACTGGTTAGGGCTGATCTCAGCAGTGTCAGTAATTATTATTCTGATGACTTGCCCCTGAAAGGCACTCGCTTGTACCTGTGGGGACAGAGAATCCATTTGCCTGGCGCCGGGGAGTCGGAGGCACAGGCTGGCGCCAGCCAAGAGAAGGGAAAGATGATTAATATGTCTTATAGATTCACTGTCTCTTCACTTGTCCTAGACCTGCCAGTAATTCCACTCCCCTGTGGTTCCACCTTGATCACAGATAATGGAGGCAGATTGAAAGTTTGAAGACACAAGCCTTTCTCTCCTCCTGATCTGACATTACTCACCCAGGCTAAATGAGCTGTACAACCACCGGCACCTGCCTATGGGAAGGCATCTCAGTGCACTTAGCAGTTATGCTGCAATAAAGCAGCAACTGTACTCTAATTAACCAGGTTCCCTTTCTTCCCTTTTCTCCTTTCTTCCTTTTTTTTTCCTTTTTTTTTTTCAACTGCGCAGCAGGCTGCCATTAGCAAAGCTATGATATTGCAATGGAAACAGTAACATAAGTATTCCTTCACCTCTGAAATATATTATAACTTACCTTTCCCTTTTTATTTCTTTGCAGAAATAGTATAATACAAGGTTATTTTGTACCAGCAAGGTAGCTGTTGCGTTCTAAGAAGTGGAATTATGAATGGAAAAATAACCCTGTGAAGAGCATCTGTTAAAAATTTTCTTACGTAGGTGTATCTTTTTAAAGTTAAACCCCTGTTATTTACTCATCTATTTTCCAAGCTAAACTGGACTTTGTAGTACAAATGTCAAAGTATAATCTCACAAGACCATCTTTGCAAAACTTCTAGCAGAAGTATGTACACGTGTATTGGTAAGAAAATTTATTTCAGGGACAATAGAGCAAAAGCAGAAAACAGAGTAGTCACTTTCTAGGGGTGTTTTAGGTGATGTCACAGCATACAGCAAATTACAACATGCATCTGTATATGCCCAGTTTGCATCTTCCCTTTTAGATAAATGCCTTATTCTGAATAGGACTGTTAGAGACAAAATGTCCCTTTTTTCTTCCAAAATCAGACTGAGCAGAACATATAAAAAGGTTTTACAGTGGGGAAAGACAATGTCTTATACAGTCTCCAGAGAGATAAGTCATAACAAGAACCTCTGAACATGAGCTTTTTTTGTGTGCCCATGAAGTATTTTGCTCTGTAGTTCTCTGTGAGTGATTGAGCATTTAAAAAAAGATACCTGGTATTTTTAAGTGTCTTTGATTTCTTGGGAGAAAGCTAGACAATCTTTAGTGGACACAGTAAGTTTTATATACCTTTGGCTTGTTTTGATTTTGAAGGTTTGTAAAGCAAATCTATATTGTTTGGGCAGTGCATAACTCTTTAAATTAAGTTAAGCCCTGTGTTTTATGTAATTGCACTTCTAATAGAGACACTCCAAGACTCTGTACATAGTGAAATGTATTCTGGTTAAAATAACATATCTGTATCTTCTGAATATTAAAGAAGACTAGGTCTAGCTAGAGAGCTAAATTCCAGAAACTGGCAGACAGCCCACTTTCATATAAGCAAAGTGATACCATTTTTAGGTATCTAGGGTATTATTATGAGTAAGGAAGAGAAGAGGAATAAATAAACAGAGTAGACCAAAATATTTTCAAATGCAATATAACCAGGAGTATAAATCTAAAGAGTCATGTTCCTTTAGCAGAAGAACTCTGGTTACTGTATAAAATAGGAAAGGTTTACATGCTACAAGGTCATAGGGAGTAATTTTGTCAGCAGCAAAGCACACTAGATCTATTAAAAAATAAAAAAAGAAATTCTCTATGTCATTGCTCACCTCATGTTGCCACTGGGGAGATATCAGTTTGGGGGTGACCTTTGAACTTCCAATTCCTGGTCCTGCTTGCTGGCTTCTTGAAGGGATTAGCTAATGCAGCACCAGGGGCAACCATATTAACAAGGAGAGAGAATTGGGGTTATTGTGAGAAAAAAACATGACTCATTGAAATGGAAATTCTGGGCTCAGAAGTTGTAAAGGTCTCCAAGCTGGTTATGGGTAAAGGCTGATTTATCATAACAAATAATGGGGGAAAGTTTCAATGATCTTTCAAGGGAAAAATCCTAATTTTAGAGTAAAGAAAAAAAAAAGCCATAGCACATTAGAATTTTATAATTCAGTCCATGATCCATTAAAACCTTCATAGACATGATCTGTAAGGAATTGTCAGACAGGTATAAGACAACTTTCACTAGTCTCCTAGGATCAAGGACTTTATGTCCTAAAGATTCACGCTAGAGTTTACAATAAATTACAGAACCTGTAAAAAAGGCTGATATCTTAAAAAAAAAAAAAAGAAA
>QWTY01010917.1:8192-18811 GCA_008033365.1 Pseudorectes ferrugineus
ATCTTTCAGTCCTTCTTCTTGGCATTTTTCTACTTTATATTAAAAATGTACAGTTAATTTTCAATATTGTTTTACCTCTGAGGAATTAGAAAGGAAATCATCTACTCTTCTTTTTTCCTCCACAAGATCTAAATTTGATTTGCTCTGTTTCAGATCTACTTGTAAGAAATCTCATGAAAGAGTGTTTATTTCTTCTGCATGCTGGGACCATTTTGTCACAGCAGAGGACAGGACCTACTACGTACCTGACATGCCATGCTCTCCCTTGCTCCATCCCCTTTCCAAGAGCATTGAGCTGAACTTCAGCTCATGGTTTAGGACTAGACCATTACTATGCCTCATAGTGATATGCAGAGAAATGTGTGAAACGGGCAGTGTTGTACCCCCAGGCACTGCTCAGGAACACAAATTGCACTACCCCAGAGCAGCCCCATAGCGTATCTTTCCTCCCCAGAAGCTGATCCCTCACCTCCAGAAACCTGTCTCAGCAAGGAGAGTCCTGGGCGGTGCTTCTGCAAGCAGTGCTTGCATTGTGCAGGGACAGTGATTATTGTCTGTTTGCTCTTTCAGTCAGCATTTCAAAATCTTTTGTTGCTTTAAAGACAGGCAAAGGAATAAGATAAAAATCTTCACCAGATGGCAGCCTCACAGATGAGAAGGTGCTGCCTTTTCTCACTTTGTGATTTGTTGAAGCTTCCTACTCTTGCTGTTTTAATTTCATTTTGTTGGCATGTTCCCAGTGAACCTGTTTTCCCCATGTGTGAATATTCGTTTTTTCTAATCCAAGGTGACACTGCTGGCAAATGTCCTTGGATGTAAAGTGCTCCTTTCTTTTTCTCTTGTGATCAATAGTACTTGTTTTTTCTATCAAACATATCTTTATATGCAGTCCAACAAAAGGACAACATAAAATCATCATGTTATTTGACCACTTTTTCTTGTGTGTAAATAGATGCTCAAGGATTTTTCTTTGAATCTAAAGCAATTGGTAAGTTTAGGTCACATCTCTTGGGTTTCCAAGACCGCAAGATAACGTATTCCCATATTCCTGAGATTAATTTTTCACCTGCTTTTCTACATAGCTTGGCTATTGCCACATGATGGTTATGCATCACAGTGTGCAGTCTGCCTATTTATACAAATAAAGGGAAAAAGAATTGAAGTTTATCCCATTATACATAGAATGAGGGAAAACACAGAGAAAGTAAACACTGGTTTGCCGCAGGTATTTACCTTTTGCAGGACTGAACTTCTAGATCACCTCTTGCCTAGTAAAGAGGGACTACTACAGTGAAAAATACCTAAGGAGAGACAGGCTGGCTATGCTTGTTTTAGTAAACAAGTATGCAAGGGCCTTGGTAGTGGCTTTGATGGAAAATGACTCCCCGGAGTGGCCTCACCTATTTCACAACCTGGACATTTTCTGGGAGATTTGTACTTAGCATAAGACAAAGCTGTACTAGAGATGCCAAAGGTTTAGTAATACCAGCAATCATGGCAAACTTGGTCTGTCTTTTTTTTTTTTAATTGTTATAGGTGTAGCCTCAAACCCAACTGAATTAACTTAGACCAGATGGAGTGTGGTTTTAAAAGCACTTAAGATGTCCAGACAGAAACCAATAGATTGATTCACATTTTAACTTGGCTAGAGTCCTGCTTAAGTTCTTCTGCTTAAGAAGATCTTAAGTTCTTCTCCTTCCATAAGGAGAAAAGAAAAGGCCTCTTAGAATAGCTATTAACCCTCCCCTTGGGGAAATTCCCAGAAGTGTAAGGCTGGGTCCAGCTTCTTCCTGGACTGACTAATTTGAAAGAAATATTTTCACTCACATCTGCTTCCAATTTGGCGGAAGGAGATGAAGAGTCCTTTGTCTGAAGGTCATGGTTTGGAGCCATTCTACTTTGTATTAAACAATCATCCATTGACCCAGAGAAGGTGAGAAAATAAGAGAACAGACAGATAGTATTTGCAAACAGAGTGGTGAGTCTGCTTAGTGTGGGTCTGCAGCTGGTACATGGTGACTGATCCTGTGTGTGTTCGCAGTCATTTGTGATACACAGCAAATCAATAATAAAGATGGTTTGTGCTCCTCCTTTTGCTGAAGTACCATCTTAAAAGACGTGAGTTTGGGAGCTTACAACTGGGTGATTGTGGAACTGGTTGTCAACATGAATGTTCGTCTCTTCTTCGATAGAAATGGATGCGGGAAATGGAACCGTTCCTGAGGCCGTGTCCTATTGATACTGGTGCCTTGTGATCAGGAGCTTATTTTGCTGGGTCACTGTGCACATCTGTCTGAATACTCACCCAAAGAAATATACATATATATATATATATATGTGTGTGTGTGTGTGTGTATATGTGTGTGTGTATATATACATATATATATATATATATATCCATGTTATATATAAATAATCATGGAATAGATTTTCTGACTTCACAGGCCTCTGCACATTAACCAATATTTCTGAAAAGATTCTGTCTTTTATTTCATTTAAACAACTTCTGTAGACATTTAGTGTGGAGAAAATAAAGAGGTTGAGAGATGTGTTTTCTTTTTCTCATTAATTCTGTTAGACACATAAAGACTGTAGAGTAATTAACATATTGATTTAGAGTAAATATAAATTAGCCTTATAATTTCTCACATGAAAGCTTGGGGAATAAAAGCTTGATAATAGTGCTAGAAAAATGTTTTGATTTTCCATGGATATAAATTTTATGGTCAAGAAATGGGAAGGAAAGGAGGGTTATACATCAAGCACCGACATTCCCTTTCATCAAACAGATTTCATCTTTCTAGCTTTCAACATCAAGAGCTAAAGACAGACCCTAATGACTGTGATTAAGATATGCCCTCTTACATCAGGGCTGAACGTTGTGCCTGGTTATTTGAAGGGGAATAATAAAAACCACATAGCTGTATTTTACCTGGCTAGAGCTCTCCTTGTGTTAACCAACATATCGCAGAAAAGTTATGGGATAATGAATGGGATTATATGAGGACTTTTAGACATAAAACAAGTGTAAATTACTGAAAATTTATGGGTCATTTATTCAACTACTGTAGTGTTATTCTGGCTAGATCAAACATTTGGCTAGTGGACTAGAATTTTTTTTTTTTTAGATGAAAGAAATCAATAAGAAATAGTATTGTCCTCAGACCTGTAGTCAGCATGACCTCTGTCTCTTGTAGATTCTTCTGTTCAGCTATAAAAGAGTCATGGGGCTAGGTTCTGAGCCTACAGAAAATCTATTTGCTTCAGTGCAATCAAGAAGGAACAGTAATATTTTACTAGTGTATTTAATCACCAGGTGTTAATTAAAATGAGACTTAAAGGGACCTATACCTGGAAGTTTAGATCATAAAGTCTGGTCTCTAAATACTTAAATATTTAAAACATCTCAGCCAAAGCTGCAATTAGGATGGAATTCTCTTGGGGAAAAAATACTCAGCCTTGTTCATTGATGATTTCTAGCATCTAAGTATCTTTTCAAGATGTAAGTCTGAGAACATAACAGTATTAACTAATTAATAGATCTTTTGATCAAAATTTAAGAGGGGCAAACTGAGTCAAACTAAAGAACTGTCTAGCTCAGACTGTGGTTCTAATGGATGCTTGGGGAAGGAGAGCAGTAAGTAAGGCAGGTATTTCCCTGTTCTGGCTTGCATCTTGCACACATCCTAACATGTCCCAAAGCCATGTATTTCTAGCAGTTAGTAGGTTTATGCACTAGCTGTAGTGGATACAGAGCTTATGGAGATTAAAAATGCCTTTGTGTGGATTTAAAGCAAAAAACCAACACAATCTTTGTTTCTGTTTCTCTTCCTTCAAGGAAAGATGCTGTATTTCTTTTCTCGCTTCACTCTCTCAGCACCTGCCACCTTCCTCATTAGACATTCAGGTGAAGTGATGGGAAAGGCTTTGGCTTAGATCTTCCTGGTTCCTTCTGCCAGGAAGAAATTCACTGAATCACGTCCCAGATCGGGTTGAATTTGAATATCACCCGTAACAGACAGATGAGCGGAGCCTTATCGCAACACATCCTCCTGACTGAGGTGGTGATGAGGTGATGGGACTATGACAGTGAATCTTCTGGGACTGCATTATCCAGGTGCAGAGCATCCATGTGTCCTAAGTGCTGAAGTGTGCTGGAACAAAAACTCGAGAGGGAATTTGTATTGCAGATTGTGTAAACTGGCAATTCCAAGGCCATAAAAAATAAAATTATCTATGGTACGGCACTTGGAGACTTAAACTCTAGGGTACAGCTTGTGCCTATCCACTCTGAAACTTCTCATCTACTGCAGAGAGTCAAGAAAGTGAATGTGCTCTAGTGCATACAGATGCAGCCACGTAAATCTCTGCCCTCATAGACAAAAGTGTAGTCCTGCAGTCCAAGCTGAAGCCATATATCTAAAATAAGGAAAGGTGCTCTTCCTGTTCTAGCTTTTTGCCTGATACCCTTCAGTGAAGTTAAATACAGCTCTGTAGCCAAATGAAATAAATTTTTGGTGAGAGTGAATAAGGATGTATGGAGAGAAAAATATTTTTATTTGTCTATTCAAGTCTTGTATAAACTCTCCTAAAAATTGAATTTGGTTAAATGTCAAAGCCAATTCACTTGGGATCAGAAGCTCTACATTTTGAAGGAAGTTCATGTCGGGATAAATCTCCTTTCAAAATATTGTTACAAGCCTAGTACAAAAGTTCAAGTTGATTCCCCTTCTCCTGGACTTAGGCCAGCTTGAATGAACAGGACCTGGTGGCTGCCCTCTAACTACTCCCAGGCAGTCTTTCCTAGCAGGGGAACACTGTGAAAATGTCACTGGTAATCATAATATTTGAAATCACTGGCACTATTAAACATGCAGTGTTTATTAAGGAACATTAAAGAACAGCAATAAATGGCTTTTGAGCAGTTTGAGATCTGGCTGTACCAGAAAGAAAATATTTATCACATCAAGAGATTTTAATGACTGAATATATACTAGAAGTAAACATGCCTTATGCAAATAATTTGTTGGTCAGATATGAAAGCTGGGGCTAGCGTTAGGTCTGGTCACTGCTGGAGATCAGGATCTTTCAGTGCTTCTTTGCCTTCTCCTCCCCGCTCAGACTCTTATCCAGGCTGTTTTCCCAAGGTCTGCCAGAGCAGCCCTCGTCTGTGTGCTCGTAAATGGCCTTTTGTGCATCCTTTCTGCTGGATTCCTCCCCAGACGGTAACGCAATGGAAATGTTGTTGATGCCATGTTGTGTGAAGGTGGCTCTCCAAGCCCATCCTGTGGGGCACAGTATGAAGCACAGTGGCAAACTGTCTGCCCTGATGGTGCTGGCTCCTTCTCGCTTCTACCCACTGCTGAGAGGCCAAAAAGCAGCTCAGAGTATGTTGCTAAGAGTAGTTTTCTATTGCTTCACAAGAACCTAATGAAAATGGGTGACCAGGTTCATTAAACTCGACAGCAGTTCTAGGGATTGACCATGGTTAATTGCTGTTTATTATGTTTAGCATAAGAGCTAGATCCCCTAAATTCCTTTTGTAAGGAATGGGGAGCAGTAAACACTTTAAAGGGAGGGTTCTGCAGTCTGGTTAAGCTGTCTGCTACGGGATGAAAGGAAATGTATTCCAGACGTGCCTGATTTTCTCCATTAACTCTGAATGAATCATATGGTGTCTGGCTCAGGTGTTGCTCTATCACAGGGGATAGCAGACCCTGCCTCTATATCTTATTTAGAGAAACAACACAGATTTCTTCCCTGTAGGTTCCCTATTTCCTATTACAGAATAAGAAAAGAAGCTAAAAATCACTTAGGACAAATGTGAGTGATGTTCTCATGCAATGAAAATGCTTGCAAGGTCCTCTACACACTCACCAGTATCACCAACACTTATTCAGTTTAAGTTCTGTAAACAAAAGGACTGAATCTAGCAAAAATTAGTCATAACACCGTTTTTTTTTTTCTTGATATGAATTCTATAAAAGTCGCAGCAGTTTTAGAATCCAAACACTCTTTTTATTAAAATACAGTTTTAAACCCACTGGTGCATCTTTAGTTCCTGCACAGAGTAAGCATTTCATCATGAGACATTGTAGAAAAAGGATTGCTAAGTTTTGCAAGTTACAGCAAGCTACCCACTAATGTGATCTGTGACTAGACCCCAATTCATTTGGATTAGGAGATAATACTGAGATCTATTTTCAGGAGATAACCTGTATTTTTCCATGCAGCAGGGAGCATGGCTTTTTGAATAGTCTTTTTCTTTTAAGCAACTCAAAACACATTAAGTAAGGAACTATCCAGCTTGTGAGAAGTGCTTCATTTTTTCTTTTCAGTAGCATAAATATTTACAGAATGTTTTTTCCTTGCATATTATAAATACTGATCAAGTGTTTATACATCTGAAAATCCTACAAATAAAAGTCTCAAAGGAATATAATATAGGAATTATGCACTTACTGATTATTATCTCTGTGTGATTTTTCAAGTTAATATCTGAAAACAGGTTAGTTTGTTACACAGGCTATTTATAATGCATTGTTTTCTTGGCATTTTATATATATGTGTGAATATTTATATGTGTGTGTAGGTATGGGTAGTTTACTTAGAAATGCATTTAAATTAGTTATTCTTAACTTCCCTGTAGCTACTGGCTGACTTTCAAGCAATCACAGGACAACCCATCATAAAAATTCTTGATTTATATTCTGATTATAGGAGTATCTATGCCATTTGAATATATTTGCTGTATGCATTATGTATACAGATCTATGCATATTATGAAATACATTTATCTATTTTCTCTACTTGTGATATTTTTTTGCATGCTAGTCCAGGTTTCTGTATGCAGCTTTTCAAGGGAAAGTTTTGAGCACCCAAATGAAATTAATCTGATTTTATCTTTTTATTTGTGCTGAGCAGAGACCAAGGTATTTGCTGTGCGCCTTGTGAGATGACTTTTTATCAGACTAAATGTCGACCAGCGTTAGACTACTGTAGCTGTCCAGGAACAAAGTTATTACCAGCAGCCCATTCTCTGCTGCAGCAGAAGTGAAGCTCTTTGGGGAGCTACAGCATTTCAGCAGTGGGGCCCTTCTGCCACAGCTGGTGTGGAGTCTGTGCGTGGGCTGCTCACACAGAGCAGGGAGCCCCTCTCCCTCTGGGGCTTTGCTAAGGCCTGGAGAAAGCAATATGGATATTGAATTGAAAACATAGACATCTCTTCCCTTCCACCCCCCCGGCAAGAAAACATGAAGCACAAAGAGTTTGCATTCTGCACCTCTTACAGGGAGTTTACGCAAGCACAAAGTTTTTGTAAAATTCTATTTTCTGCAGTGGAAGGGTCTGACACGTGTTTGCTCTGTTTAACTGGTGTGTGATGTCAGGCCATGAACCATCAGATTCAAAAATGTACTTGGGCAGCGTGAACCACCTCCTGTCTCACATAATAGAGAACCCAGTGCACAGGCAGAAGGTAGGAACACGGCGTCCATGCTGTGAAAGCAGTCTGAACAGAAGAAAACCAGTTGAAAATACAATCTTTTATCAGCTGCAGGCTGTTGTCATGAGTGACAAAAGCAAATATGCCTGGCTTCTGTGTCTGGCTGGGAGCAAACAACACTGCAGCCCGACAGAAGCATTAAGAATTGCTGTTTCCCTCAGCATGGGAAAGATGTGGCTGGTATTGATGTGTGCTGGTACCCACAGCCTGAACTGAAAAGCCTGGGATGTTCCTGCAGGTTACGTGCAATGCTGGTGGGACCTCAGAGCAGGGATGTGGTACAGCTACAGAGAAAATGAAAGCTGGGCCTGTAGAGCAGGAAAATCTGTTCAACTGCCTTCAAAAATGCACTGGAGAGGTGAGATTGAACCAGTTACCTACCAGTGCTGATGGAGGGAGCCCTGGCTTGCCACTTAATTTTCATCTTTTCAGTCCTATAGCACTAAGAAATGTAAGCTGACAGCACAATACAGAGAGTTCTCAGAGGCTTAATGTGTTAGTGTCAAATGAAACAAAACCTGAGATTAGCTTTTTAAAGGATTTTGTATGCTACAGATAGGAACTGAAAGGCTTTTATAAATCAGCTCTGTTGCTTCAGGGAAGGAAAGGGGGAGATGAGCATCAAGCAGGAATAGTGATGGAACAATTAAATGGATTAATGGATAGCAACCATAAAATGGTGCATTTGCCTACATAATTAGTACCTGCTTGGGTTTCAGAAACTCAAGGTAATTGACTGAGGCTGCAGATCATCCTATAAGCTGAGAAGGATAAAAAATACATTCCTAAGACCTAGAAAAACTTGAAATTGTGACAATAATTATGAAATTCTAGGTTTGCTGGTTCCTTTGTTTCTACTTTTTGAGCTGTGTCACTTAATGATGTATAAATAAATATTCATTTAGCGAGAAAAAGTATATTCTCATATAGAAAAAATCTTTTGATTGGTGTGACGGAGAGGTGCTGAGTGTTGACTGACTGTGCCTATTACGTAAAACAGTCCCTGGAAGGAGGAAGGAAAGTAAGAAAAATCTCATGCAGAGGAGCTGGGTGGCTGGGCTTGCATCTTTGAACACAGGAGGTGGCAGCTCTGCTTCAGTCTGGGATGGAGGTCTTGGCTATTGCCAGTAACCTTCAGCTGCATGCTGCTGATGCCTGAAGTCACCTGCCCAAGATATTTGTGGAGTTGCTGCCTTTTAATTTTAATGAAAGAGAAGAAAATTATTTGAATAGCAGTTTTGCAGAATTGGTTTTCAGTGACCCCATCACACAAGTGGCTCAGCTGGCAGAGGTGAGCACAGAGCTTCCTGGAGCAGCAGGGCAGCAGCGACACCCTGGGGCACAAACCTCCATCCAGCATGGCTGGACCTAGGAGACAGCTCATTCCTATTACCTTGCAATGAGGACCATGATTCAAATCAAGGAAGAACCTCAGAAGTGCAGGGAAAGTGTTCATCTGTTCAGACCTGAGATGGATGTCCACGTCACAGGACTATTCATGAGCCATTCTAGAGCAAAGGAAATGTCTCTTGGTAATGCTGTTCCTGTTCAATTGACGGTCATGTTTCAGTGGGTAGCTTGGCTTGTGACAAGCAGATTTCTTCCAAGCCAACACTGTTTTCTTAAAAAATCCCCAGGCAGTCATAGTAGTGACAGCACACCCTGAATTACTTACTCTGGGTATCTGCTGTGGCATGCTGTAGCAATCTTCTCATGAGCAGCTGGTGGTTTCACCAAGGTGCGTGCCCTGGCACGGGCTTGACAAGTCACCCGGTGGGGAAATTGAGATTTCATGAAGGCTTCTACATCTTGGTGCCTGATTATACATAGTACAAGCCTGTGCTGAGCAGATGGCTTTCCAAACCTCTTTGATTTGAAGAGGTGAGCCTGTCTTTCTGGAGGATGCACTCTTCAGCAGCATTTATATGGTTTGAGAAAACACCAGGGAAACTTTTCAATTATACTATTGCTTCTAAAGTACTTATGTGCTTCCAAAAATGCCAACTGCACTGGTGACCTCCACCTAAGTCCATTTCTCTGGCTGCATGCAGATAATACGTGTGGGAGAAAATTCCGTTTTGTTTCAGTATCACTCCATTTTTCATAGTTCTTCTGGTAAAATTTTGTAGAATTTTGTTAGGATTTTCTGTAGAGGTTGCTATCTGGCTTAAGTAGTTAACAGATGATGCCATTTATGAAATTCAGAAAAGCTTAACCTGGGAAAATACCACAATGAATAAAACCCCCCTTTATTACATTTAATTTTCATTTGATATTTACTTTTCTTTCTTTAACCTTTATTTATCTTGAAGTCCAGGGCTTCATGGCTGGTTTACACTTAATTAAATACTTAAGCAGAAATCAGTATGAGGGTGTCTCACAAATCTGGTTCTCACATAACTTTGTTAACTGTCAAACAACGTGAAATGTTTTAATAGGACACCATAATTTAGCAGATAACATGAGGGAGTTAAGCTAGCACGTGCAGCTTGCTTTTTCTTATGAGTACTTGCATGTGATGATTTCTGAGGGCTTGTTAGCAGCAGACCCCCAGCCTCCACTGGCACTTAATATTGATTAAATTAAAAAGCATTTAGTCCTTCTGTGAACACCTACATTCAGAATTAAAGTAGCCTTTGGTCAGCTTACCAGGAATGTTAATTATGCTAAATTGAAATAACATTTTAATCCTAATTAAAATGCAGGGTTCCTGCCACGGAGTTAAACGTGTGATCACTTTCCTGCCGTAGGTGTGCGCTGTATCCAGATGTTACTGCTGGGTAAGGCAGAATTTAAAGAACAGAGGCAGCTGTCTGTGTGCACACCCTAAGAGATAAACAGTGGGTAAAAGGGGTAAATTATCTTCTATTTTTTGGGTGGCAGAAAGATGCCCAAACACAGCTGCAAGAGTTGTTAAAGTTCGGCTCTAAATTCACAGCATCTCAGCCCTTGTATCTCACCTGTGTGTTCAGAGCCTTCGCTAATTCAGACTGACTTTCTTTACTGCTCCCAAATAGATGAGCTTTCAGTCTTGTCACTCTCATTGTCTGTTAATTTGTTCATTTTCTTTGTAATAAAGTGTTATTTCAAATACCTCCTGTTGGTTATTTCCCCT
>QWTY01010919.1:0-11762 GCA_008033365.1 Pseudorectes ferrugineus
AGGAAGTGTATTCTGACTAAATTGAGCCACCCCGTTCTATGTGCACTGTTCTGCCTTTATTAAGTTGCTTTGCAGCCCTGGCCTCATGGCTGTGCCACTGAAGTGTGTTTCCCCTGGAGTGACATGAACGCTTGAGGCTTGACTAAGGAAAAAAAAAGGCAGTGAAGGAGACTGTACATAAAGACATGGCAAAAATATTAATTATAGCAATATAGTTGTGGGGTGATGTTCAGGTGGGCAGCTCCATTGAAAATATGTGAATGAGTTTGTGAAGCTGCAAGTAGCAAGAAGAAAGGATGATCTTCTGAATAAACCGCCTACCTTGTAGACAGTAATTTGTACACTGTATAGTTTTGTTAAGAATTTTTTTTTTTTAATTAAAATACCCTTGTTTGTAAAGCTAACTTTTTAACAATTATAATGGAAATGCCTTTCCATTTTTAAACAAGAATATTCTTTGTTTAGAAACTGGACTTGGGTTAAAACTCTCCAGTTTCTTAATTTATGTATTAAAAAAAATCTGTCCATGTTAGGAGTTATTTCGCAGATTCCTGTGCTTGAAAAGCACAGGTTACTAATCCTTTAAAAATGTAAATGGAGAAAAGTTATATTTTATGAAGGTTATTTTGTTGTATTTAGTATTGGAAAAGTTGGTTTTCAGAGCATTTCAAAATGTTGGAAGCACCACTGTCTTTTTTATTAGTATATATGGCCTTTAGCAAAAGTTTTTGTGATTGTTACATGACGGTATTTAAGATTAGGTTCACAGAGCTATTCAGGATAGGCAGAGAGCTAAAACAGTACTTAAGTCTCACACAGCTGTGTCCTCAGGGAGCAGAATTTTGGATTTGCAACTTGTAGCTTCATAAGGACGTCATGAAAGAGATTGCACAAAGACATCTGTGACACCGGAGTGTGTTCTGTACCTAAACCTAAATTATATATACTGTGTGAGATTATGAAGGCTGCAGAAAGTTATCCCATATTCAGTGTACAGTTTTCACTTTTAATGAAAGAACTCTCTAACGTTGCTGGCAGTAAGGCCCCAAGCATGACATCCTCTATGGTTTACATGATCCTGTCAAGGTCTTTTGTTAACGTTAACCAGCTGTATGCTCCTGGATTTTTTTATTGGGTTTCTATAGAAAATTTAAGAAAAAAAAAAGAGAGAGTAAAATCACATGCCAGCTAATCAAGTTAAACAGGAAAGGCTCAAAGCTGAATGTTCTACTCCATGCTGAAGGAGCTGAAAACTGCCTCCTTCTTATTTGCACTTTCTGCTAGTTCCCCAGTTTTATTAATTCCTCAAAATTGTGTGGGTGTGGTGGAGCACTGCAGTTGGAGGATAACATGGACCACTGATTTTGCCCTTTAACCCTGCACAATGACCTTTGCATCAGCCAAACTTATTGCCATGACAACTCTTTGTACTGTTTCCATGCCACAGCTCTGTTGGTCACATTGTCAATAGTAAAGGGGACAAATTGGAGACGGTCAATTTTTACATTTTTTTGTTGCAATTTTTTCTTCAATGGTTGTAAGTAGTTGTTTGGTTTTTTTTTTTATGATAAAAGGGTTCACTAGTTAGTACTCTTTAGAAATATCTGTGTGTTGCAATTCAGATGTATGTTGAATTTGTGAAAAGGGCTTCAGTGCCACTAGCATCATGATATCCTAGAATAAGCCTTTGATACTTTCATTGCATGATACCGTAACAGTAAAACAAAAGGTGGCCTAAATAAAGGGAGAGCAGTGTGAGCTAGTGACACTAAAGCCAGTCTTTGTATTACTGTATTTTTGACAGAATGGTTTTGAAAACTGTGCTACAGGGACTGATGTGGCAAATGTATCTCTATATGCAGAAGGAAGTTTTTTAAGAAGTATGGCTTATTATGCATTCTTCATTGAGGGCATTGAAGTTGCATGGACTGATAGAAGTTGATGCAAAATGAGAAAGAAACAAAAACCAGCAAAATGTTTACCAAAAAACTCAAACAAATGAGCAGTGCCTGTTCAATTTCACAGTCTCTGTTGAGTTCAGTTGTAAATATGTTTCAGATAACATTTTCTTCAAAAATGATCTCTACAACGTTGTAGAATGTGAGGGGTTCCTCAATCCCAGGCATAGGCTTCTCAAGAGCTGCATTAGATTATGTCTTCATCAAGCTGTTAATTTGTGCTTATATCATATAGAACCTTTAGTAATCTGGGAAGAGGCACCCCATCTCAATGATATTTCTCTGAGAAAAACTTTTGTAGGGCTGTGTGTTTCTTTAGATACATTTAGTACAACTGTAGGTGACAAGTAGTCAGTTATTGCTTGCTAGCTACATACCAGGGTTGATCCATTTTAAAACTTTTGGCATTTTTCCCCATACTGTAGGCCATAAATCCTGAAGGTCACATTTTAATTAAAAAGAAGGTGCATTCAGAGTCTTTGTGTAATGAACCTTCACTAGTAGGATGCATTACAGTACAGCTACTTAATTTTGGAATTAGGGCCCTCTGGCATCAGACCTGATTTTAGCCTGAGTGTTAACAAAGGTTTTTATTGTGCCTGGTTGGAGGATAATAATGTTCTTTTTGGTACTTTTTTTTTTTAGGTTACAAATGAACTCAACTGCCACAAGTTTTAAACTGGTGTAAATCAAGCTTGACTTAATGTGATTGTTACTGTTATATCCAGCCTATACTGCTAGCAGCTGCTCATACTGCAGTCAATTACTGGAAGCGGATATATTTCCTATGCAAAAACTGTTTAAACAATAAAAATGAGCTATGCTACAGACCTGGTCTTATGTTTTCTTTTCTGTCTCTAAGAGTCATAATTGGTAGTATCTCAGAAACAAACATTAAACCTTGTAGCCTGATAGCATGGCACAACTTACGGAGTTCTGTGTATACCTAGGTTAGATTTAACGTATTTGTTTGCACACATTTGGGCTTAGCTTACACCACAAGAGGAGGAGAACAAGAACAAAAGGAAATACAATCAGGTAATCAGCTCAATTTAAATTTTACATTTAGTTTTCATCATCATGTTTAACCAGCTCTACAAATCATACAGGTGATCTTGGTGCCAGACTGATTTTTGCTTTTATATATTCTTCACATGTATTTGTAGCTCTGTAGCCTATTATTTTATAACCATATAGATTTGTAGCTAGTAGCTTCCTATCCTGTTAGACAGAAAGACAAACCACATTCCTAGGCCCCTATCCTATCTTGCTTCTTCTGAGAATCAAGGTTGAGAAACTCTCCCATAAACAACTAACGAGGAAGAGGGGCTTCAGAAGAGGGTGGAACCAAGAGGGGGAATTGCCTCATCGCCTGTGTTTCTAATTGGGGATTCTTGTCAATTATGCTAATTTGCTAAACTTATAAACCCGTACTTGCTCTGTGTCAGGTTGGCATATTTTCAGCGTGTATTTCAGCATGTTGTGCATCCAAGGGGACCCTTCATAAAAAGTAACTGCATTTTTATCACCTAATTGTGTCTGGCTCATGATTTTAGGGACCCAAAAAAGGAATCAATCTGCACTGCATCTCCTGTGATGTAAGATTAGGCATGATAGCAGAAGGGCAGGAGACCTCTGTTTTCTTTTAACGTTATTGATTTTTGACACACAGTCAACTTTTGATTTCTTAACTGCCTTCATGATTTCATTTTCATTGAATAAAGACAGTAAGATCCAATCATCCCAAAATTCTTCCTGAACAAGAAACCCTTATCTTGGGTCAAGATCTTTCAACTCTACAAAAGAAGAATTATTTTTCATAAGTGTGAATTAGATGTATATATGGGATGTTTCATTCAGTTCTTGTTCCAGGAAATAGACCGTTTTCTTCTTAGACCATTAGGATTCCATAAACCAGTAACAATAGTTAGGAAGTAACATGAATATGGTCAAAAGACTGGTGGGATAACAGTGTAAAGACTTAAACTGGATCATGTATAAATAATCAAATTTTGTCCCATAGTGAAGCTAAACAGCTCTCCATCTACTTAGATAAAAGTATTCTGCAGTTTCTAGAGCATAAGCTTTATCCAGTTACAACCAGTAGTGTGAAAATGTAAAATGGTTTGTTATTTTTCCCTACTGGTTTGTTTACACAAAGTCCATTTGTTTATGAAATGTACTAATTTTTCTGTGAGAGGCCCTTTGTTGTGTGTGTGTCTTTCCAAAACAAATTGTCAGGCATGAAAATTTAGGAAATTCAAATGATTTTTTCTGCTGGGGTTTCATTAAATGGTGTCATTTGGCCATGATTTGAAGACTATATTAAGGACCTCAGGTTCCATGTTTAAAGCTCCAAACCAGAAAAACCTTCCCGCACAATCCAGAGACAATTAAGTTCAGTCCTGCCTCCCCTTTCTGATAACAAAATGTCCTACTTCTCCAGCCAGTCTTCAGCTCCGTGCAAAGCACATCACTGATGAAGCCTGCAGCAACCCTGCATGACTTTGATCCCTGACTCTGTGCATGCCAGCTGTAGGGTGGCACTGGATGAAAATAGTTCAGGAAAGAGAATGGCAGCTGCCGGACACTGCCAGTGCCACAGCCAGGGCTGCAATGCCATGCTCAAGATACACAATACAGTGTCTAAAACCACCAGAATGAAAGTAGCAGGAAGGAGAGAATGCAAAGACCATGACTTGCAACTTTGTGGTGAGTACAAAAAGGGGAACACTCCTGGTTCAGGCCTTTCTGCTTTCCCATTTGCAAGATTTTTGAGAAAAAATGGACAATTATTTTTTTTTTCCAACTCCAGTGTTATTTCTGTGTATTTTCCACAACCTTAAAGATTATAATTGAAAAATAACATAAATCTTGACACCAGATCCAAACACCTACACAAGCAACAAAGTAGAAGTGTGCAGTGCCTCCAAGTCATTACATGAAGTTCTTAAATCTTTGCTATATCTGAGTTTCTTTTTGAGTCTTATCTTAATTTCTATGCTGGTTACTGATCTAAATTTGCACATTATAACTGTTGGTCAATCAGCTTCTGGTTTCTTGGGTAAAGGTTAAAGCAAACATAGTCTTAGCATCTTGCTTGTGAGCCTCGGCCCAGGGGCGTCTGTTTTTTGGGGGATGTTCCCCTAATGTTCTGTTTCTTTGGATCTGTTCCTCTGAGTGCTAGGGGACCCTTGGGAGTGTTTAACTGCCAGTATCTGAGTCACAGCCAGGAGTGTCTATAAACACAAGAAGGTTTTTGAATGCTCAGGACTGAACCAAATTTTGCCTGCAATTTGCTGGATGGACAAAAAGTTCATCGCTGCTATCCAGGTGATTCTCATGCACTTTGTCACATCTCCAGTCAAAAGAGCTGCAGCCTAAAGTCTTTCTGGTAAGGTAACTACAGGATTGTTTCACAGGATTTTTTATAGATAGGTTATATAAGTCACCCTCAGAAATGGTAGAACTATGTCCACTAAGATTTTACAACAGAGACCAGTCTAAAACAAACTGTTGGCATCGTCAGACTTTGACAGACATATGCAGGACCTAAACAAGATCTTCATGAGAAGACGTATCCTACTTCTGGCCTGCCAAATACATATTTAGAGTGTCCCCTAATAGTTTATTTAAGGTCCTTGACATGAGATGAGCCACTATTACCAAGGCCATTACCCACAAATGTTGATGGACTGAGCTGCTGAGAGCCGTAGAGATCTGCCCAAAGCTGAGCAAGGATTCAAGTGTGTCTTGAACTCAATTTATCTTTTATGGCATTCACCATTATGTTGTACCCTGGTCCACTTTTCTCACTCTGTCATATCAATATGTTCTCCAGACAAAGAACGGAGTGAACAAAGTTACAGGACACTGTAAAATATAAACCTTAAAGAACCCCAAACATATGGGAGCTATGAGAACACCACCAGTCTTTCATATCAACATTCTCTTGCAGTTGGCCTCTGCACATGCTGTTATGTGGTATCTAAACAGAACCTGCTGCTTTAAAAAAAGGGAGTGAGGGGTAGGTGGGACCTGCTCCTCTGGAAAGTAGTCACTGGAGTCAACAGAAATCCCTCAACTGATTTTTTACAAGTCTTATTAAAAACTGCCTATATTGCTGGCAAGGCACCTTAATTAAGGTGAAGATGTATTTTTTTCCAGGTCTTAATATGTATGCTTTTTTATTTTTCCCCCTGAGGTGGAAAAGGAGAAAGGAGATGTTTTCGCCTTAGGGTGAAAGGAGATGTTCAAAGCAGAAAATAATAGTTTCTGCTAAGATTATGCTCACTACTAAAAAAATGGTCTCCATTGATTATATTTAGATGCGCTGCAGCTGCCAAAACCAGCACATATTGCTGTGGGCAGACAGGCAAGAAAGTTGGATACACCACAGTACTGGGGCAGGGGTAAGAGATATATGTACATAACTGACAAGTCAAGCTCTGCAGCACTGTGAAGCTGGAACCATATCAATTGTAAGCAGCTGTCTATTCAATTTTCAGAAACTCTCTGATCAGATAATTGCTGATGTTTCAAGAAACAAATGGTGCCCCCAGTTAGAGCACTGAAATGCCACACAATGCAATGAGGTCACCCTGGGGGCTTTAGTACTTAAACACTTTTCAGGCATTATTCTGGTTGTAAAACACCTCTCTCCCAAATTATTTGAGATTGAAATATTTCCCTCAGTGTATTTTTCTGCTGAAGTACATTGAAAGAATGTCACAGTTACTTACAGTGGATTTGTTCCACAGACAAGAAAACTTGGATCTGTGAAAACCATTAGAAGCTGAGTGTATTTTCTGTTTCATGGAGACAAGAATACAAAGATAAGGTTGGGGTTTTTTTGGTGGTGTTTTCGTTTTTTTCCTTTTGTTGCCTTTTTTTTTTTTTTTTCTGCTTCTTTTTAGTGGCTTGATCTCCTCCCACCCTCAGTCCCTCCTTCTGAAAGAATGTGATATAGGAATTCACTTTGTATCCAATACCTGAAATATCTAACCTATGCTAGTTTGTTTTGACTTTGAACAGGAGAGGAGGACACACACCACAATACTCATAAAATACACCCAGCAATAAGAAAATTAACTAAATATAACACAATGCCTCTAAGAGCTTGCACAAGTTGGAAATTTTAATATGTGGACTGTAAATGAGTTAAGGCACTTTGAAGGACGTGAAAGTGAGGTAAGCAGATCACGCAAACAGATGTGGACCTGTTAAGCTTCTTTTCTTAGTGCCTTCTGGGCACGCTGTGTGAGCATCACACGAGGATGACTGTGCCTTTACAGGTGCCAGCTCAGGAACAGAGAGCAGCAAGAGCTATGGGGTCCTGGCAAGCCTGGACTGGCCTATCAATAGGAAGCTGCCACAGTACGTGCTGTGGATGGTGTGTTCCTTTACGATAGCGGCTTTCAATCTTCGGTCCTAAGAAATCTTGGGGGTCTTTGGAACACTTCTGTAAAGGAGTGGAATAGGGAAGATAAAATGAGTGGTACAATGATTGCCTTCTACTAGCTAGTATTCCAGTCACACCATTATGTTTTGAAGGAGATATGCAAGACCCCTTCACAGCAGTTTTTAGATTTATAACCCTTCTGTGCAGACCTGTGATGTTTCATGAAAAGAACAATGTGAGGAACAGAAAACCCTGCTATCTTATACATTTACAAGTTAATTCATTTTGCATTTTGATAGTTGTTCAGAGGGTCCCAGGAGGATGATATTAGGGTAAGACAGGGAAAGAAAGAGTCTTGTCCTGTGCTCAAGGACAAAATTTGGCTGGGCACAGCATCTCACTGTGAAACATCAAAACTCTCTGTTCCCTGTGTTCTAGGGACTGAAAAGACAGACAGCTGACATATCCAGACTCATAGCTGGCTTCATAAATGGCTCCTGCTGCCAGTCCTGTCCTCATCTTTCCATGGGATCACAAGGTTCTTCTCCAGTATGCTCAGTGAACCCCCTTCCCTTTCCTGCCTTTACCCTAATTCTTCAATTGCTTAGGCTCCTTACTTACCATTCCCCACTATCTCAGCCTGATGTCAATGACAGCTTCCCTCATGCCATGTGTCCTCCTTGTCTCTCCTGAGGATGAAAGGCAGTGGAGTTGGATCACTGTCCCCCAAGGAGGAAGGTGGCAAACAATGGGTGAGCAGGAGCTCTAGTACGATACCTTCCCATCCCAGGGAGCAGCAGAGGGACAAGTGAGCACCAAGAGCACCTGCAGAGATGACAGACATCCTACTCTCTTCTTCACCCACAGTGGCATCACTTCTGCGAGGAGTAGCTATGCCGGGGCACCAGTGTCAGAAGCCCCTCTCCAGCCTGACTTGATGTTTCAACAGAAGGTGGGACCTGCTGGGTTCAGTCGTCTCAGAATTAAATCTTCAGATAAAGGTATATGTTCTCTCTTGGCTGCACTTAAATCCAGTTTTTGATGGCAACTATGAAAATAAATGACCAAAAGCTGAGGGTCTGGGGTAGCTGTATATGTTGCTGTTGGGGGCTGGAGTGTTTTGTCCTATAGAGACCGTCAAGTGATTGTAGTTTTGTAAGCAGAAACATTTTCCCTTTGATGTATTTGCTCCAGGGTTGTGGTGAAAGCAAGAAAGATTTTACAAAGATGGTTGAGTTACGTTGGTAGACAAAACCTTTCTGAAGGGCTTTGTTAGGCGTGACTGGAGCAATGGGTGGGGAGGTCCTGTCCAGAAATATCCAGCAAAGGGAAAATTCCTGCAGGTTGATCATAGTATAAGGCAAAATTATGATTCTGAACGATGTTTTCTAGCAGTTAACAGTAAAAGAGTGGATTGGGAACAATCTTTAAAAATGAAGGAAGGATTGGTATAGAAAGGGAACATTTCAAATTAATGGCACCTGGAAGCAGCTTTAAAGATGAATTCACTCCCTGTTCCCTGGGACAGGCAATACCTCAGGGGCTGTGTGCTTCAGTCAAGTCCCCAGGCTGAGAAAGCAGGGAGGTGTGAGCTGGGGTCAGGAGCCTGATCCAGGACCAAACTGTGCTCTGTGCTTGGCACAGTGCATGCTGATATATGCAGCACTGTGGCTGGTCCCAGGTGCTGTACCACGGAATCTATAGGAGATTAAAGGCAGAAATATTAAAAGCAGTTTGTAAGGAGGAGCTTAATCTCTAATGCCTCCATCTAGCCCTGTCTAATGACTCCAAACTTGAAAGCTCTGCTCTTGGTCTTGTGTGCCACTGTTCAGGCACACTGATGACACCTGTATGGTGTAAAGATACTTGAGCTGAATTAAAAATCTGCTTTAAAAAAAATCCAGGTGCTTCCTGAGGGGCATGGGTCAAATCACAATTATCATTAGCTCTTAGTAAAGCACAGAGCAGATGCTGGAGATTATCTCAGCATCTCAGACTCAACAATTTTTAATGTTGTTTCATAAGCAAAAGTAGCCCTTGAAGCCAGTATAATTTCAAGGCTGTGTTCTGAGAGCTACACACTGAACTTTCCAGTTGATTTGCAGGTAAAATATATATGTATGTCACCAAGGGCTTAATTGTGAGTGCTCTTAGCAGAAGCACGGTCTACTGAATGATGATTTACAATAATCATTTTCAAAATGAAAGCCCATGGAGACTGAAAGCTGGAATAGTTAGCTTTGACCTTCATGTATCTTTGTTTCTGTATGGTCAAATAGGATAACAGCACTTCATTGTATGATCTACTTATTTCGCTTAGGGGAACTTATGTCTGCAGATTTCATTGAGGCTTCTAGGTGTTCCCTTTAATATAAGTAAGAAACTACTATTACAAGCTCAATCCACATTTTTGGAAGAACCAGATTTTGTAGCCTTCTAACACAGCTTGTTTTCGCAAAGTTGGATTGATGATCAGTGCTTTCTCTCTCCATGGAGTTCACTTGACTACATTAAGGGTTTTAATGGATCTCAAATTCTTCAAGCTGAAGTTTTCTAGCTTGAATGAAGGAATCAAAATCACTTCCTCTACAGCCAAAGTTTTCTTGCAAGTCAGAAACCTTGCAAAGAATGAAAACATTCACCTGTTTGCCTTGGCTTCTAATACTACTCTGCTTTGTTGTTACTGAAATATGTAGAATCATCTAATTTCCACAACTGGTCTTTGATTAAGCAGAAGGTCTGGCCTGGTCATGAAATAAACACAGGGATATGATTTCCAGTGATGTCATCACCCTAGCAGTTATAGGAAAAAAGGAAATATTAATGACTGCTGCTCAAAGCCAGAGACTTTGCATTGCTAAAAATGTAACATTAGGTTGCATTTTAGTGCTGAAGCTTCCTCTCTGCAGAGGAATTTGGGAAAGTGCAAACTTTCTCCAGTGAAGACAACCTTAACCGACTTAGTTAAGAAATCTGATACTTGGGGAAAAGATAAAAATTCCCCTGAAAACTACATAACTCCATATATGCGTTCTGTACCTGGGGGTAGACGTCTGAGATGCCTGATCCAAAGTAAACAGAACGTTACCTCCACAACAGGCCACTGGAAATATTGAACTCCATGTGCAGGAATAATTGGAGAATAAAGTTCTCCAAAGCTGAGTGTTTACCTACAGTTTTTTAACATTATGCCCATTTACTATTTTCATGTTCTGTATTAAGTTCTTTCTTTTCAGCTGTTTCAGTGATGTTGAATATACTAATAGGCAAAAACTAATTCTTCAGCTGGAGGAAATGTTATCAAATTACCTGATTGTTGGCATTCCTCCACACAATTTGCATGATCAGTGTGATTCTGTTTCCATTTTGATTGTACATTCAGAACCTGGGTGAAAGTGTTTGCTCACTTACCAAATACCTGTTTTATGAAAATGTCCTCTAAAGTATGGCTTCATTGAAAGTGATCAAAATCAAGAAAGCTTGGGAGATGTATGTCTGTATGGCAAGTCAGGTCACAAGTGAATGTGAATCAGCTTTAAACTAAAACAAGTGTCCCATACAGTGNNNAGCACAGCAGAGGTGACCTGGTGGCCTGATGAACAAAGCTGCAGGGCAAACACTATAAGGTGACAACAGGAACTGCTCTCAATAAAGGGCAGGAATGTACTGCTGAATTATGGCCTGTTTTGCCATTTGCAGGGATCAAGAGTGGCAGGAGGAGCACTCATGTTGGTCTTGCCTGATGTTTTTCCATTGTTTTGCTGTCAAAAGCTGCAGATGAGGAACCCACCTGCTAGATGGGATTTGGTGTCTAGGTCGATAGGATAGAAAACCCAAGCATCTTCTAAAAATAATTAAGAGGTGCCTTTAGACACTATTGAACATATTGCTGCCATTCTTCAGTCTGCCTAGCATCTATGTCATTTGTTGTGAGGGAATTTGTATGCTGCACAGAGTCCAAAATTTTTTAAATCATAATTTTTTGCAAATGATGTGCTCAGAGCAAACCTCTTTTATTGCTGTTAACATGCCTAGCATGAGTTGCAACTTCTGTTCTCCTCATCTGCAATGCGTTTTGTTACCTTAAACTCTTAGAAGATATTTGTCTTCTGATTAGGTTTATGCTGATTAGATATTCCTTTTTCTCCTAGACGGCAACTAACTAATCCAGCACAAAAAAAGTAAGAAATTTAATGGTCATGGTGATCTGACAACGACTTTCACAATCACCTTGCAAGACCTTTTTTTCTGACTTGAACACTTTAATGAATAATTTAGGATTTCAGTCCTCTCAAGTGGAAAGAAAATAGTCTGATATCTTCTCTGATGAATTTGAATGCTATGTTTCAAAAAAACCCAAAAGACAATAGCAAGAACAGCAACAAAACCAAAACAAACCAAAA
>QWTY01010920.1:0-14632 GCA_008033365.1 Pseudorectes ferrugineus
AGAAGCATCTCTATATGCTTTTTCACAGGTCTGCTCACCAAATTCGTTGCAAAACGAGAGGTGAGACCCAAGTGGCAGAAGTGTTTGCGGGAAGAAAGACCGAGTTTTTCCCTAAAGATAAGAAACTACAGGATGGAGCCTATAGCTGATTTTAACATTTCTGCAATAAAGTAATCAACCCATGGGTAACCCAGAGTGGGTCTCCCTGAAGGGCCCTCCAGCCTCCACCTCAGAGACACTCGGCCAAGCCCCACAGTAGCAGGGTAGGGCAGGTTCCAGTGCTCCTGGCCGTACTCACTGGGGCTGGGCTGCGGGGCCGGCGATGGGGCTGAGCTCCCCCCAGGGCTCAGAGGGGGTCCGGCCGTGCCCTGCGGCCTGGGAGCATCCACGAGGGGTGATGGAAACCACGATCCTTTGGCTCCAGATGTCTTTGGCCACGGTGGGAACTTCGTGGTGGGGATTTCCCCCCCTTTCTGGGCGAGAGGGATCCTGGTAGCTGGAGAAGCAAGAGAGACAGAGAGAGGGCACCAGCACACTGGGGGTGCTGGTGCCCCCACAGCAGCAGCGAGTGCAACACTCTGGGGGACAATAATATCTAAAATACACCCAGAAAATCCCATCTACTCCTTGAGTGCTTCTCTGGCACTTGAGTGGCCACTTCTCCATTTCATTTTAAATATGAAAACACAGGGAGCGCTAATAATGTTTGAAATTATAACTGAGAACATTTTAATGTGTGAGTTTTCATAAACAAAGAAAAGAAACTGAAATGTTCCTGCAGGGTTTTGGGTTTTTTTCTTCACATAATTTATGTTTAATTTCCTAAACTGCTTCACTACAGAGGAAAGAGAGAAAGCTCTTGTCTGTTTGAAGGTGAGCAGGCAGGTACTGGAGGGCAGATACTGCAGTGTGAGAACTGACACTCGTGGCTAGGAGAGATAACAAAGGTTGGCATGTGGTTAAGGAAATTTAAAAAGTTTATAAAAGACAGCAGACTGACTACAGGAAATGCAGACATTTTGTATGAGAGAGATGCAGCTGCAATGACAAGGAGGTATGAAGTCAAGGTTGGAATTTCTATTGATTTCTATTACAAGTGAGCAGATACAAAGCCTTGCTTTTTGGCTTCCAAAATGGGGCAGAGCAGCACTTTTCTATCTTGTAGCCCCATGGCAAAGTTAAAAGTACTAAAGTTTATGAAATGCTCAAGTACAACTGAATGTCATACAAAGAAGCAGATAGAGAAGAATATAGAAAAGAAAATGACCATAGAAAATAGGAGGAAATAGTTTAAATAATCTTTTTTTTTTTGTTTGAAACCAACAACCGGTTTTCCCTTCTTCTCTGCCTCTGTAGAAAACTTATTTTTCTGGTAAAATGGCTTTTCAGAATAGTTTTTCTATCCTCTAGCTCTTCAATGCATTAGTGACATCATCTTCTGCTGTTTCAGAGAAAATTTTATGCTACCCTTTATTTGTAGTTAACATCACAGTTAACTGTGAAGCAAACATACCTGATCACTTGTCAAGACATTAATCAAGGGAACACAAATTTAGGTCTGACAATTTATGCTCACATTTAAATGCCCACACATGTTCTGCTGATGAATCCAGTGTCTTGTTTGGGTCTTCCTGCAATTTCACAAAACTTGAGAATATCGAATCTAGATCTTTGAGGTATGAGAAGACAAGGTTAGAGCACTCACTATCCACCACATATTGTGTGAGACAAAGGAAAGAAATCAGGTTCTGCTACCATAGAAACAACTATTGTCTTTTTTAATTAAAGGGGGTTTTGGCCAAGTGTCATCAGGAAACATCCCACAGCTTTCAGCACACACAGCTTGCCACTGATTTCAGTCTGCCTGCTTTAATCTATCATTGAAAATGAGAAATAGTGATGGGCAGAAGTGAAAGGTGAACATCTGAAGTGCAGCTCAACCTGGCAAAGCAGTTTTGGGAGGAGGAACCACTCAGGACAATGACTGAATGTATTCACCTCCTCTCTGAAGGTAACTCATGTAAAGGTAGGAGGTCATTTGTGCTGAGAGCTGTGGCAGGCACCCAGTTAGATTGAGAGCACTAGAGACCCTCCCCAGCCCAATGCTGAATTCTGTAAAAGCTTTCATCCCAGCAGGTTTTGTTTGTTCCTCCACTAGAAGACTTTGTAACAAATAATTTAAAAGTTTGTGAACTTTATTTACATTTATGATATAATTATTGTATTAAACCTTTACATAATATAAAATATTATTCTGTTTTAAACATTATGAAATACATAATATTATGCAAATATATAAACAATAATAAAAAATAAAATAATATTTAAAGTAGTAGTAATGAGGATGGAGTACTCATAGCAAGAGCTACCTGGATGTGATTTTCACTGTTGCTGTTTCCTTTTATTCCCCAGGACGTACTTACCCAGGTTAGATGATGTGTTACTGGAAAACGTGTAATTAATAACAGGAGACTTTTCTAGTATTTCCAAAAAATCAGACAGATTTTTCCCTGCAAATAGAAATGCTTACAAATATCAAGAAAGGCTTGTTCCTAGTATAAATCATCACTGAGGAAAACCAGGGCAATATTTTCAGGTGGAATGATTTTAACTTTTACCTGTCTGCCCTGCCATCACACAGATGTAGATACAATCAGAGTCATTGCTCTGACGCACTGAAAGGCAAAAAAACATAAAAGAGATCATTGTTACCAGTTTTCCTTCTATGGCATTATCTTAAACAGTTAAAAATACAAACAAAAAATGGTATGTGTCTATGGCAGCTGACAAAATATTTGCCTTCTAATTTTCGACAAAAACCTCAAACCACCATCAAATCCAAATGTTAATATTGCCAGTGGAAAAGTTTCTATCTAATTAAAATTCTAAATTACAATTATTTTTATATGGAAAAAATTCTTCAGATAGCATAGTCCATAATTATTCTTTGGGAACCAGAATTTCCCAAAATATCAGTATTTAATAATAATTCTCAAACCCACTATTTTTTAATAATCATTAATAAAACATTCAGACAGCATAACTGCTCATAGAAACATGTACATCTCTATATTACACACATACACATTATATACATATCTTGTTCCACGTGCTGCAAGAAAAATGCTGTTGAGTAAGAGCAATAGGCTTTCATCCACATTTTTATGCTTGTTTTCATACCAGGAGTAAGTGAGACAAATAAGGCAATGATAAATGTTAAAAGGAAATGCAAACCTGAGAGAATAGAAGTGGATTTGAAAATTTCTGTGAGATAACTGGTGGAGTTTCCAATGATATCAACAAGTAAAGCTGTAAAATCTAGACAACAAATAGAGAAAGTTTGTTATTGAAAACACATATCCTATCATCTATGTCAAGTCAAAAATTCACTTTTATATATGATGATATTTTGGATATATGCTCATACATGACAAAGTTTAAAATAATTTAAAGTTTAAAAAGATTTTGCTGGAGTCGACTGAAGAAGCCATGAGAATACTCTGCAGAAGTATATTTCAAAGATGATATCCAAAACGACATCAGTTTGTCTAAAAGTAAACTTAAATGAAATTTATCTGTTCAAGAGAACATTTTAAAGTAATGCCCTCCTTATTCTTCTTAAATGTAGAAGGAGATCTAAAGCCTGCAGGCTTTGCCTGCTGCAACTGCCTGTCTGCCATGTAGGACCTTCCAGGGGGCATCAGATTTTTTCCTCTGGGGCCTGCTTCAGATGTACTGATGATGTTGTTGTCAGCCCAAAAAGTGGCTGGTGGTGTTGTGGTGGTACTTCCTGGCAGTGACAGGTCAGTGCTCTCACTTAGGGAGTGATGGAGCTGAGCCCTGAATTTTTACTGCTTTGGAGAATGCTCCAATCACCAAGATATTCTGGAATTGCAGCAGAAAGATTAAAGTTTCTCTGCTGTTCTCCAAGGCAGACGGGGTCATTATCCATAAAGGCCTGTGCGATGTGTGGGTCCAGAGAAAGACATGTGGCTCATATGGGGTCACCACGTGTGGCAAAGAGGGTTTGGACTCTGGTCTGTATCTGCTGAGCTACTCTTGATGCCTTACATTAACCAGTCATAGAATCCAGGCACTCAGATGCATCCTGAAATGTTAAATACTGTGACATCAGGGGTGTGAATGAGGATTTCAGGTGAAGGGTTTGCCCGACAGTATTTTGTACTCCATTAAACAGTTCCATGTTAGTCCTTGCTTTTCCCTTCTCTTGGGCTCATTGAAGTTGCTGGAGTCCATTGCTGCAGAGAAGCCCTTGTTCCCCTCCTGTGGGTTATCTCAGGAGAGCAAAAGTGGCCTAGGTGATGTATCAAACGTTGCTAGTCGTCTCTCCTGTGCTGCAATTTGTATTCCAGGAGGAAAGAGAGGCCTTTGGTCAGTCAAACCACGCCAGTCACTTGACTGATGGCTCCATCCCAGACTGGCTGGCCGGGTGCAGCCACCTGAGACTGAGGTCATGGAGTCAGAACAGCCACTCCTTGTGAGTTATGGCTGTTGACCTCAGTGTGGTGGTAATCATAAGGATGAAGTCTGCAGAATTCAGGCTACAGCCTTAATCTCCAAAGGAAATAACTCAGCTTAAGCACATGCAATTGCCAACCTCTTTTGTGTACCCACCTGCCAAGTCATTTGTCGCATTGTTCAAACAGTAGCAGTAGTGCATAGGGAATTTGCCAGGGTCAATATTTTTTGCATTAGAGACTGGAGGGAGACAGAGAAAAAAAATCAATGTCTTGTTGCACAGGCTGTGGGAGAGAAACTTCTGAGCCGAGCAAAGCGCCAACACTCACTGTTATAAATGGTGACTGACACTTTGTGGAAGGCGAACGAGCTGTAAGAGGTGACACTCAGCAAAGAGAAGAATTTCTTGGTCCCTGCAGAAACACGTGCCCGTGTTATTAGTGTTTGGAACAAATTGTGAGAACTCTGCTCATTTAGTGTCTAAAGGATTCCTGAGGTGCCAGTATGACACAGCTGCCTGACAACTCAGTCTGTTCTCATTTCCCCTGAAGGAAGGATCATTTGTACTGCTTCTTCCTTTTTATTTTGTTTTTCTTTTAATTGAAACGTACACTGGATTATAAAGTGCTTTCTAAAGACATCCCACAAGTAATTATATTGTGTCTGTATATAAACCCGCACTAATTTCTGAGTTCTTTGGGCAGACAGCCATCTGCATTATAAATGTGTGAAGGTAACGTGCTCCTAGAAGCAATTCTGGGAGCAGTCAGCACATGTTTACAGCTTCTCCTGCTAACACTGTTAGTGCTCTTTGACCTGCCCAGCCGTGTCCCATTACCTCTGAGAGCAGTGCTCAGCATCCCGTTCACCAGCTCTGTCAGGTTAATAGCAGACAGGTCCAGGGACTTTGCAGGCAGCTCTGGAAGAAAAGGGATGCATGAGGGCACAAGGAAACAGCTGTTCATCCCCTCCTTATAAGTGCTAGAAATCTACCAAAATGGGAAAACCGAAAACAGTGGATTATGTACTGGGGCGCAGCAAAAAAACGCTGATGAGAAAATAAAATTCCAAGACCGTGGAGATGAGTCTAGAAAATAGCAAGGTATAGCAACAGTGGAATGGTGGGCCAAAATTCAGGTCTGCCAGCTGTGCCCTTGACCGTGCCCTTGAGCAGCTGCAGGACCCAGCCAGCCCTGGCGTGCTGGTGCCCTCTCCTGCTGGGCAATGGGTGTTTGCTGCCAACAGAGCAGCAGATCTCTCTGTACAGGTCACAAAAAGCAGAGAAAGTGCCTAGGAAATGTTCCCCCTTCCCCAAATCTACACGAAAATACAGATTTTTGTTTTTCAGCTACATAGATGTCTATACTGCTTGCTACAACAGAATAATTTTGCTGTAGCCAAATCACACTTTTTATCTTGACATGTTTTATTTCTGTTGATGTTGCTTATTTGTTTTTCCCAAGTCAGAATTTTCAAAGATATTTTTTTGCTTTCCTCCCACAAAGTCACACCGAAGCAGAGCAGTACAGTGCCTGTGTGAGGGAGGAAGGTGTGTGTGAGCATGACAGAGGGAGGAAGAACAGAGCAGGATGGAAAAAGAAGCACGGAAAGCTGAGAGGAGAACAAAATTGAATTTGGGGAGAAATGCAATTTTCCAATGACATCAGTATTATTTATAACCAGTTTGAAGCCAAGCTGCACCCCAGGGCTGAAAGCAGCACTTGTCCACAGCATAGAAGAGAGGAAAGGAAAAACAAAAGGGAATGGAGAGCTGGGAAGGAGAGAAAGGAAAAGGAGAAGATTAGGTTACGGGAAGGACAGTTGTTAACCTGGCCAAGGACCGGGTTGGGTGGGGTGGCCTTACAGCAGGGGTGGGATGGGGCTCACAGACTCTGCGGGAGCAGGGCCCATCTGCTGCCACCTCCATGCCCAACACAGCACCTCCCACTCCCACTAACACCCGGCACTGGGGCTCCTGGTGTGCTGCCTGTTACCTGCAGTAGCCAGCACTGCCACCTGCTTCTCTTTCTTGTTTTCTTTTTTCATGCACGAAGCTGAAAAGTGAAGAAAGAGACTCAGAAACAGTTTTCCCTGTTGAGCTTGCCCCTCAGTAATCAAAAGAAAAATGTAATAGTAAATATCTGTAGAGGTCTTCACTAGGTTTGCACACAGCATTTGCTGCTAGGTACAGAGTAAAATAAGGCCAAATCCAAACAAATCTTCCTTTCTCTGTGCATGTATGTTATTCAGAGCAGTCATGCAATTGAGGACTGTCCTCCAGAGCTGTGTTGCAGGAGGAATGGGCTGGAGCTGGGCTCAGGAGATTGGATTGGCTTTCTGGGATTCACTCGGTGACCAACTGAGTGCAGGGCAGTGATTTAGAGATTGCAGGACAAGTTGAAGATATGTGTTTGGGATTTAGGTTTCCTATCCCACCAGAGGAGAGCTGAGTGCCTCCAAAGATTAATCCTAAACGCTCTCCAAAGGAGTCAGTGCTAGAAAATGCTAATCTCCCATGTTCCTATGAAGCTTCAGCTTCTCAGCTCATCCAAGCTCCCCTTTATATATGTTTATAAAGGAGAAATACCCAGTAGACAATGTATACTCCAGGGCTTATAAATTGTGATACAATGTTAATCAGCTGTATTAACAACCCTCAATTAGTCAGAGCTAAATTTGGACTTACAATCTAGGTGGTAGGAGCTCTTCTAACCCTTCTCTCTCTTTCCTTATAAGCCTTTCTGATATCAGATTTTTGGCATGGGATCCAGGAATAGACATCACCTGGTTTGCCCTGCTGAATGGCATCAGCCCTGTAGCCCCAGCCCATCAATCTTGCCTACCCAGGGTGAAAGAACCAAGCCTGCCACAGATGTGGGAATGGGGCTATGGAAGCAACTGGGAAAGAGGCACCTGGGTTGTTCCCTGGAGAGCATCAAACCATTGTCCTTACCTGTGCTGAAAACCAGAACGAGACATAGAAATCCCAGGCTCATCTTCGCTGCCACATGCCAGCAGAACCCCTGCATTATGGATGCTGACTTCCAGCAGGTTTGTCTGGTCTAGGAGAGAGAAATGCTCTTTTGGTGGTGTTAAAGTTTGTAGCATTGAGTGATTTTGTCCAGCCCTTGTCCCAGAATGATTTGACCACGGGAGAAATATCAGATCTCTGTGATGCAGAGAAAGCTTGGTGATGGAAATGGCAAAGAAACAGAAATCCCACAATCAGTATTTCCTCTGTGCCTGTGGCTGTCATGAGTTTAGCACGTAACTCTTGATTTCTGAGTCCTCCTAACAGGCTTTGCTGGGGACTTGGTCAGGTTGTCAGCACAACCCTCTTCTCTGGCAGGATGATCTGTGCCTAAAAGGCACCTGACATATCAAGTGCCTAAAGTCTTTATGATAAAACAAGATAAAATTTGCTTATGTTTAATTTCAAACCAGAAATGTCAACTGAGGTTCTTTTCCACAGAAATGCTGCTTGTCTGATCATTCCTGGTCTTGTATTTCTGTAGTTACTATCACCAGGTTGTGTCCTGTGCTGCCTTGCCTACTTGCTTGGGAAGGATTAAAAGTGGTCTGCCTTTTAGACCATGAGCTGCTTTCCAGGTTTCAAAGATTTAATTAGAGGTGGTTAGGGAAGGAAAAAAAAAGTTTCTTTTCATGTTTCCCTTGTTTTTGTAATATCAGAACATGCCAAATAACTCAGTAGTTGTCAAAAAATGAGGGACAATATGAAAATCAGCAAAAAAAAAAATTCCAAAAGTTTTTAATACCCTCTTGGAGTAGCTAATCTTTCAAGTATGCAGCAAATCATTATCTTGAAGATAATACTGTTTGATTAGGAAATTATTATCATCATATTTAAACTATTTTTCATATTAAAGTCATTAGAGAATTAACACATTCAGAAGACAGTTTATTTGTATTTAGTGGCTCTAAAGAGATTTTTCTTTGGGATGGTGAAACAATACTAAGTTTTTCTGTGTTTGAAATGTCTGTGTTAGCTGGTCTGACAAGCCAAAAATGTGTAAGTGCCAGCTCTGCTAATTCAAACAAAGCTCTGGGAACTTCCAAGTTCATCCTACCTATTCAGTCCATCTGCCCAATCCTTTTTACCCAGCCCTAAGCCTGGACTCATCTACAGTTGCTGCACAGCATGGCAGAAGAACAGAACTGAGGCAGAAAGTGTTGGCCAAATCTCATTCCCAGACTTCATACTCCATCACCTTTCTATGGAGTAATTATGCATGGACATACTCCAGTATCCCAGGGACAAGTCTAGCACCAAAAATCCTAAACCTGGCTCCTCTTGCAACAGTATTTGGGATCTGGCCAACTGCTAGGCTTCAGACTGTGAAAATATTGCTGTCATGAAAATCACAGGGCCTGACTCCCTGGCAAGGCTATCCCCACTTCCACTCTCTGGTGGTATGAAGCTTCCTGGGACTTGTAACACCTTTTTTTCATGGATCTGTGGACTCTGTAATTAGGGGAGACCAGTGTGTTACCTCAAGCCTGCTCACAGCCTGATGTGATGGAAGCAGTGGAGGTGTAGTCTGCATGGAGATAGGTATAAAACCAATCCCTGTCACTGGATTCTGCTCAAGTTTTATATTTTTTTTGTCCTCTTTGGTTTGGTTCAATGAAACAGAGAGGAGTTAGTGAGAGATGTTCCTCCGTGGAGCTGAGTATGAGGAACTGGTGCTTTGCAAAAGTGCAGGGAGGCAGCTGTTGGGGAGAGCAGGCTTTGGGAGGTGTAGAGTTAGGTGATCATTTAAAGCAAGGTTTGTAACTACATGTGTTTTGGAGCAGGTGGTCTGTGGTGGCTGGTGCATCTAGATAATCAAGTATTCTATTAAAGGGGAACTATTGGGTTGTGTCTTTGAGGTGAGAATTGGGGTGATTTGGTGCTTTTTTAACAGAACATTATGAATTTTGATTGTACTACGAGAAGTGAATGTCACCTTAGCTCTGCAAAATCTGCATTAGGATGAGTCGTGCTTCGTGATGATGGTTCAGTGTTTATGGGCCACAGACCCTCTAAGCACATTCCCCAGGACCTGTTCCATGCACACAGGAGTGACCAGACACAGGAGTGACCAGGCTGCACAGCCAGTGCTGTCCCTGAGCACACCAATCCAAGGGACATCAGCAGGAAACATGGAAACAGAAGTGCTGCTGCCACTGAGCTGTCCCTGAGGTGCAAGGCTGGTCAGCTGGAGGGTCTCTGCAGCCCTGACTGGTGAAAGACCCCATGCCTCTGCCCTCCACAAGGATTTTGGCTGCATGGCAGGTGAAAGACCCAGACCTAGGAGGTGGGAGAAGAGGGCATCCCCTGCCCCATTTTCAGTCTGTCCCTACAGATCGATGGCCAGTGGTCATCCACAGTGAGGAAACTTGATTTCCAGGACCTGCTTTGAGGAATGTGGGCTCTCCTGGGCCACCAGTGGATCACACTAACACTGAAATACTTGGTAAGAGCATTTCAGAGACTGATGTGAAAGCACAACTGTTCTACAAAGGTTCATAAGTAAAAGGGTAGACAGCAGATAATTTCCTATCAGAGATCTAACTTAGTACTGATTTATTTAAACTGGCTACAGTTGTTCGTGGCAGCAGGACAGGGAAAAATCATTTGACAGAGGACTTGGTGTAGCAAGTAAGAGCAGGGTCTAGAGAGAGCACATTCCTAAAAGACAGAGAAGAGGCAAGACGACTGACACATGAAGGGAGTATCTATTTTAGGAGAGAGAGAAAAGCTGTAAAAGTACAAACAAAACAGAGCAAGACACAAAGTTGTGCTTGGAAGCATTCCCCACACACTGGGTGATGTTTTCTCGCTCACCTGAATCATCAGTTCCCTGCTGTCCTCCCCGCTGAGCTGCCCCTCTGTGCTAATCAACACCATTTTCTCCACACACGGTGCTGATTTCCAGCAGGAATTCAGAGAAGGCATTAACCTGGCCTTATCACACTACAGACTCAACCAAGCAAAACATCTAACTGTAG
This sequence comes from Pseudorectes ferrugineus, assembly GCA_008033365.1. NCBI lineage: Eukaryota > Metazoa > Chordata > Aves > Passeriformes > Pseudorectes > Pseudorectes ferrugineus. The sequence continues at coordinate 10,492 of QWTY01010920.1, forward strand.
GGACAACAGGCAAACATAACCTGGAAGGATGGATCATAGTAAGACAAATCCTATTCTAATTCTAGCAAAGAAATATTGAGTATTGTTGGTATAAAATGATGGAAAATCCTCCATTGGTGGGAGTTCTTGTTTTGCCTGAATGCCAGGTTTAGCACTGGTGTGTTCCCTGACCAGTACAAGATGCTTAGAAAGAAATTGCAGATAAATCTGAAAACTAGGGATATCGCTCCACAATGGAGTACCCTTGCTCCTCATTTGGTGGAGATTTTGTTTAAATTTGAAGTGTTAGCTTTTAGCTGCTTCCCGAAATCTTTTTCCAGCATTAACTCTCTGAAATTTATGCTATCCAACTAAATTTCAAAACCATGTGTGACAAACATTCCTAGAACTGCTGCCTGAAATACCTTATCTCTCAGCAATGTGAATATTGGTAATATTAACTCTTGCAATACACGTCACACCTGCGTTACTCTGGTTATCCGATATCCAATTTTTATTTATCAGGGACAAGTCTTTATTACTTTGTAACTGTATCTCTCTTGAAGTGACACCACTGCGATGACTGAAATACACGTCCAGATTGCAAATATGAAACCTGCATTGTCCTCCAGATCAAAATCATCATTTCCATTTCAGACTATACTGAGATTCACAGGCACTGAAGGCACAGGTGCCTCAGCCCTGAGCAGGCAGACAAATCCCATAAACTGACTCAGAGAAGGTTTTCCTTCCAAAGATTTATCTGATAAAGGCTGAGGGTCAAGCCTTTGGTTATAAATTCTCCTTCAGCTCTACTGGATATTATAATCCTCCTCTGTTATTTTAAGCTGAATGATATTAGTAGAATCCCCTTTATTTAGAACTGTTGATCCAGAGTTCCCTGAACTGCTGAATTGGAGATTTTAATCCAGTTCAGATTACCTTTATACATGCATGAAGATTTCTTATTAAATCCCTCTCTGTTACTCTGGGTTAACAGCAACCTTAAACCAATGTGTTTATTAGCTATGCTTCAGTAGAACTCATTTTAATGTGGCACGTAACCATGAAGTTTGAATTGTTTTCATTTTTCCTGTACAAACAGAGTGCACTCCAATATCAAGCAGTTTCCTCACGTCTTCACGCTTAACAGAGCGGAACAGAAATTAAGAGAACAAAGAAATAAAAGAGGAAAGTCCTTGAGTATGAATTTCCTTACCTTCATTCAGTTGCAACATCTAAAGGTCATCTCTCACTTTAAGCACACCATCATCCACCAAGTCTAAAGAAATATTTCAAGTTAATGTGAAAATATGCCCATGTTACAACAGCATGCTTCATTGTATTGATACAGTTACTTCTTAAGTTCAGATTTATTTGTGTGATAATGCAATAAAATGCGATAAATATACATTTAATAAAAATGCATTTAATTTGCTACATTTCCACTGAGCATTAATAGCACAGCTGAAATGGTTTCCTCCAAGTACAAGCGAAACCACCAAGATCTGGAATAGTTAATATCAACTTACCTGATTTCTCTTGATAAAGATTATTATCTTCAGAGCCTATATAAGACTGGAGGTTATAGCCAGGTCTTAATAAACACTTTGTGAAAAACTTTGAGTAGACAGGCTTGATAATCTTTCCTTAAAATCCTGTGAAAATTGTTATCCTAATACCTGAAGGACTAACTAGAGGTAACACAATCATAAACACATAAAGTGCCTGTTGAATTCCGCATGGAAAGGCTCTGTGGCAGGTCAGGTGGGGATTGGAAGCTCTTTTTGGCAGTAGGATTGAATTGTGGAGGATTTTTTTCCCTTTTAAAGGAACAGCTCAGCTTACTGCAATTAGACCAATGCCACCTTTGATGGTGAGAAGTAGGCAAGGGTGAGCCCCTTTGGTAAAGCTTTAGCCATCCTTCAGTTCAAACAAGGGACATTGTCCAGAGGGCAGAGATGAAGCCTCAAGTGTATCTTAAGTGTGGAACCTCAAAAGGGATAAAATGTTAAAACAGGAAAAATTGCCTGGAATCGCAGTGAAGTGGTGAGGAGGGAGAGAGGTCTGGTCAGAGCAATGACATAAGGCAATTTCAGTGATGCTGAGTGATGTTTAGTAGTATCCAAGAGATGATCACTGTTGGAAACAGTGGGTGAAATTCTGCTCCCATTTACTCCAGGGGGCTGGAAATGATTCCTCTGAAAGCTCTGAGTTTAGATGCAGCACAGTTAAAAGCCAATGATCATCCATTCAGTAATTTTACCACAATCCACTGAACATTTCAACTTGTGAAATCACTCAAAACCTTGTAGCAATTAATAAAGGAAAGCTAAGTGGATTCATAGTCGGTTTATGAAATAAAAAGTGCTTCAGTGACCATGTTATGTGTGTGGTTGGGCTGTGTCTCTGCCTGCCCAACACTCCTGCCTTCACCAAGAACTTCAGAAGATACAAGGCAACTGCAGCACATTTAACAGAGCTGTAGCTGGTAAAAAAGATGCCCACAAGTCTGTGCACGTGCATGCACAATCTTACCTTTGTTTTCTTTTATTCTGCCTTTCACAAAAAAACATTATGCGGTGGGGTGTCACTGCATTTAATATTATTTAATTCTATATGGAATTTATTGGTGTGAGAAAAGGAAAATTTTCGTGACTCGTGACTGAATGCTGCAGCTTGAGGAATATGGAAACAGCTTTTCTTTGACAAGACTTACTTTTACTGACTTAATTACCAGTTGCTCAATATCACATCAAGAAGGCTGGGATGAAAGTCCTCTCTGTAGCAGCTGACAAAACCAGGTATAGCCAGGAAAATGTGTGCGCTGGGATCAGTTCCAGCCGTTTGATGTTTGCCTATGAGGATAATTAGACTTTCAGCAGGTTTTGCCTCATGCTGTGTTTTACCCTGGGACTCTGTAATTTTAACTTTCCTCAGCTGCCGAGCAATGCTCAGGTGACCCGGGAGGGGGCTTTTGTTCAGCCCCAACTTTGACTCTTGGGGACAATGCTGTGTTCTCACTCAGAACATCCCTCTGAGCAAGTAGCTTTCTCAGGAGTATAGTCTTTACATGCCTCCTTTTTCCAGCATCCCTTTGTGTGGCAGCACTGTGTCCATAACTACCATCCCAAAATCCAGAACAGGAAAAGACATTTTTAGTGTCTCTTAGTAACACAGTATAGGCACATAATTCATATAGATTACCCAGTAAATGCATTCATTTGCTGGATGTTGCACAGGGTAAGGCCCTGCTAATGCAATTTAAATAAACACCAATTCAAGGGAATGCCTGTGATTTATCTGTAACAGAGAGGACAGTGTGGTGTGAATTTTGGTAAGGAGGGAGAAAATGAAGTCTGGCTGTTGGAGCTCTATGTCTCTGGGGGCTGAGAGCACAGTGTGAAAGCAGTGCACTACTTCTTCCTTCTGGCTTTTTCTTACACCCTTAGATGTGATTCAAAGCACACATTTCTCTATAGCAATTGTAATGTGTGTGAGGGACTGCAGGAGCTCCAGCCATTCGTCCCTGTGACCTCAGCCAGTGGCACCAAGCAGCTTCCCCTCCCACCTGCTCTGTCCTGGTGTGACAGTGCCCTCAGGGACACCCTCTGCCCTGCCTGGGCTATAAACCCTCTCTGCCCTAAAAGATGAGCTGTGGCACCTGGAGCACTGTAGTACCTAAAGCACCTTGAAAACCTGTCTGATTTGCCTGCCTGGAAAACACATATCCACCTGTGCCTCTCTCTCATCAGATGCTGACGTACAAGAGAGAAGGAAATGCTGCTTTTAAATAGAGAACAAAGAAGCAAACTTAACCCAAGTTTACTGCAGAGCATTGAAGCTTTATTTTCAGTTACACTTCATTTTACTGTGGCAAATGTTTCCATGAAAGCATCTTTGAGTGGTTGTTTAATAAACTTTGTTTAGAAAAGTATCAGTTGTGTAAATTCCATTCGTTCTGAAAAAGCACTTCAACACTTTTCTGATTGCACTTCAACACTTTTCTGTTAGTCCTCTACCATTACAGTTTTACATGATATTTAGTTTATTTTATTAAGAAATGTAGTAGCTCTATAAAGTTTAGTTTCATCTGAATTTAATTTCATATTCTACCAATATCCTTCTATTTTATTTATTTTTGCACAAGTTCTATTAAGGA
>QWTY01010921.1:0-19315 GCA_008033365.1 Pseudorectes ferrugineus
CTAGCACAACACAGGTGCTGCCTGGTGCTCAGGGTGCATCTCAACCCCTGTGCACATCCTCAGCCAGAGAAGGGAACATGAACAGAAGGTGCAGTGTCCTCAGCTTCCCAGCCATGCCCACAGCTCTGATGATTAAATTCCTTCAGCACAAATGGATGTGACAGTGTTTGTGCAAGTTCTGTCCAGTTCCAGGGGAAGGCAGGTGAAGCTGTGCACTGAGGGATAACAGAGTTCTTATAAACAGCGTAGGCGTCTATAACAAGAGTATTCTGGGGTGTTTTGGCTACACTGACAAGAATTTTGCTACACCTGAGGTCTTTCCTTTTCAGGGAATAGCAGCACATTTCTTGGTGCTCTCTGAATGTTCCTTTGCTGTTAAAAAAAAAACCAAAACAAAACAAAAAAACCCCACCTGTGGACGTTTACCTATTCTTTTAAATAGAGATCTGCATTTGCCACACCTCATGCACTGCTTCAAGATTCCAATTTACTTGGATGCTTGATTCCTCTTAGTTTAACCAAAGTCAGAGGGAACATAACTAGGTTTTTGCACAGTTCTTTTCCCCATGCCACTGAGTTTACCTGCAGTTAGCCTCAAAGATTACTTAGAGCAGAAAAAAAGTATGTTTTGGGTTATTTGACTAGAAAGGAACATACTTATTGACATCTCAACTTCCCCAGGAAAGGAGTAAAACATATATTTTGAAGTGTCCATGCAAAACAAGCTGGCCCAATCTGTCACCAAACCACTATAAAAAGCAATTTTGATCTTTGAGTATTTTCTAGCACATTCTACCTTAGCTGTGGACCTTACATATATTTTTATATAGTTTACAGCTATGCACAGGTCATCACTGGAGAAAATTCCTATTTGTGATGGATACATGCTGACATTCTCATTCATAAATGCTGCATCATTATTCTTGCTGGAACACAGGTAAAGTTTATTTTTACCCTGTAATTTCTACCTAGTCAGAATGAGTTAAGAGGCTTGCACTTATAAAGTGTACAGGACACAAAATGAATTATAAGCATGTCAAAGTAAGAAAGGGAATTAGTGATGATGGCTGAGTCTCAGAAGAGCTTCAAGCTGAATTCACAAAGGGCCTTATTTGAACTGTATACAAACCCACATGAATCTGAAATTGGGGTGAACATAGAAATACCATCTGTCGGCCTCAACCCCACTCTTAGCATCCCATCCAGGTGAGGAATACCAGGAATCTTATTTAGATTTTTGATATTTCTTCTTCTAATCACTGCTGAAGCTGGAAACTGCAGTGTAAGACCCAGGCAAAATCAGGAAAGTTACAGAAACATTTTGGATTTGGGACAGAGAAGCCATGTGCTAATTTCACGCTCAACATACCAGGGTTTATTTACCTAAAACACATAACTGTAGCATGCAATGGTCCCTGCAAAGAATGAGAACCCAACCATAGATTGGAGGACTCAGAGGGCTGGAGGCTTGGCATGGAGAACAAGTTATAAGGCAAAAAAACCCCCATGAATCCACATTTTTGGATAATTAAGCTGTTGCAGATTTTCATATGGGTGAATGCTCTTAGGACACCTGATATGAGCTATTAGCTGGAGCAATGCCAAATTTAATTTACACAAACAGTAAAGACCTTCTTTTCCTAACAAAGTTTTTGTGACTAAAAGAGAGGGTGGAGTACAAGAAGCACATTTGCCATGAAAAGTCATTTTTCACCCATGTGAAAGAGTCAAATTTTCCCAATATGGTGATTAAGCAAAAATGAATGATTTTGCCCGAAGGATGCATTTTTTTTCACTCTGTCATAAAAAACATCAGCTATTGAACTTATAACAGGTTTTGTGTGGACAGATAATTTTTCTCTGGATTAAAAATTTTAAAAAAACCCAATCAAACCCTTGAAAATATACTTTTTTTTTAAACAAATGATGAAACCATGAAACACAAAAACTGGAGGGGTTTAGTATTTGGGGGTTTGAGTGGGTTTTAAGAGTTCTATATGCTTTGTATATCACATTTATGTGAAAAAAATAAACATCTATTATGCAAAACCTAAGTTATTCTGCACATGACATTGCGCCAGGCAGGCTTTGAATTTTTTTTCTTGAATACTAAAATCTCGTGTGTTGCAGACACTAAAGCGATGAAACAGAATCTACAGAAGAAAATGGAATTATATAGCCTTAAGCACTATGGAGTCTGCATGCTGCTCTTTGTTAAACAAGCACCATACTCCCTTGTCTGTCAGGGCTCCCATTTCCAGCAATAGCTCAGCCCTGCCTCTCCAAATGACACGTAGCAAGGAAAATAAGGTTTTCAATGAAGCCTCCCACAATTAAAATGTTAAATATTTCACATACGATTCTGATGTCTGCAGGAGGTAAAGCTTCACGGGGAGCTAACTTATCCTCCACAGCCAAAGGAAATGAAGCAGTTTCAGCCATCAGCTGGCTTACACCTCGGTGCGTGCTCCAAAGAGAGTCACATGCTTTGCTTTAATATGAAAAATAAAAAATAATTTTTAAAAAAAAGAGGGTGATGGAGGCCATGTTACAAAGAGAACAGCTCAGTCTCGTTTGACAAGCAGTAACTATGGTTCAGACTGTACAATTGATTTTTCAGCAGAACACTTCTCTGATTTCTATAGGGAGTTTAGCTTAAAAATTGATGAGACAATATGTCCTTATTAAAGCAACCATTTTAGGAAGAATATTCTCAGCTGTTCAAGTTTCTCTCTTGTTCCCACTGAAGACTGACAAAACCATCTATTGCAGTAGAACAACATCCCTTCAAGCCCCAATTTTTAAGAATTCTTAGACACAAAATCTAGTTAGCAGAACGGGATAAATACAACTGCCTGCAAATAAAGTTTGGCAAGTTCCTAAAAACCTGTAGGATTGGAACCCAAGTTGTTGGTTGTGTTTTTAGTGTCACTTTCTTCCACCTGCATCCTTAGAGCTACAAGGAGTAAGTTAAGTGTAACAGAAACACGAGCGAAGTACACACAAAGATGCAGAATTTATCTATGCGAAATTCTTAGCAGGGAAACGATCAAAACCCTGCAGTACCTTTATAACCAGGTGTTTTAGGGTGCTGGGGTGTGATCCCAGCAGGATTCCGGCCCAGGACATGCGGCAGTGTCAGCCCATTCACTCCCGGGAAGGTGCACACACAGAACGAGCCACAGGAGGGCTGCACCAGCGCTCCCAGCCCATTCTGCTGCCCAGAGCCCGGCACCAAACGGAGGTGGCTCCATCTGGAAATGACACCATCGCCTGAGCAGGGGTGTTTAAACAACACGCAAAAGCTCCAGTGAGAGAGGACTTAAAATTTTTCACCGCAGTTAATCAGAGAAGCGACTTACTGAAGGACTTCACATGTCACACTTACTGGTTCTTCAGTTTTAAAACACAGGAAAGATCAGAGTCCTTGCCTGCCTTTACCTAAAACTGCCTGCAAAAGCAAGGTGACATTTCCCCTTTCGATGTCATCCAGGAGATTTTCTGCGTGCAGCACCAAGGCTGATGTCCAAGAGCAGTTTTGCTTTGCAGCTATTACACACTGTTTACAACTGAAAAACATCTAAGTCTGTGCTCAGTCCAAGTCCACCCTCTGTCCTCAGCTGCACACAAACATTACACACTTTCTCCCATAAAGTCCAACAACAGAGATAAGGCAAGATACGAAACATACTGAAGTCATGAGGGTCAGAGAGTTGGGAAGTTAACAACATGACAGCTCCACGTGCAGCAAAATGTTCCAGATGCATAATGCCTTCTCTGGAGGAAAAGAAAATAAACCAAACAAGCCAAACCCATGTCTTTGATTTTTTCCAACCAATTTGCAAATTCACAGAATAATTTTTCATACTAAAAAAAAAAAATTAGGGGGCAGGGATAAGATGATGGGGGACACACACACACGTTTTGGAAACACCTGGTATAACAACCATAGTTTATAATCCAGGTGTTTAGGCTCCTTCTCCAAAAAGCTGAATAATCTTGGTTCAAAATTATCATCAGCTTAGTGCAGGCCCTTAGTACAAAGAACGAAAGGGATACTCCCCTGCAAACCTCAAGGTTTCACTCAGACAACAGTACTCAAGTTTCTCCACTTACTTTTCCAGCCCTGGTTTTCCACACCTTTTTGTACACATGCTCAAAGTCAAGCATTTAATTTTATTCCAAATAAAAGCAGTGTTTTTCAGGGTTTCTGCCAGAATGGCCAAGTCAGCAGGATTTTGACAAAGTGCAGCAGGAATTTAAAGAGTAAAGGCAGAGTATCCCATCACCTGGAAGGTGCTGATAATGACAGCAACCAAGCTGGAGAACCACTTGGAATATTTAATCAGGCTGTGGTACAGATTAATTTGATACTGTCTTTAAAGTGCTTTGAACATGAAAAGCATAAGTTAAGTGTTTTATCTTCAACCTCATCACCAGCACCGTGCCTCATCCTACCTAACGGTGCAAGGCAGCTTGTGAACTTCTGGTGTTACACTGGGCTGTGACAAGGGAGGACTGGTTCCAGCAACACCCCAACCCCTTTACCTGCTTTCAAGCAAGTAACAATTGATTGCTGGGCAGATATTTGTAAAAACGGTCACATCAGCCCAGCTGCGCAATTCCTAATGTATTCTGGTTAAAAATTAAATCAGTACCTAATGAAAATTTTTTTTAAATCTATCACTTTTAGTAATTGTGATTTTCACTTTCAAAGCACCAGCAGCTGTGACAGCACCCAGCAATTAACAGGTCCCTGTGGCTTTATGAGGTTTCATATACAAACATTGTAACTCCTACAGCAGTTTAGGCAGATTAGAGGACACTGTAAACCAAAGTCTGTTTAACACCTCCCTTTGAAAATCACTTCTACCAAAAGAGTGTGAGAACAACACAGAGCAACTATTTTACTTATCCATCTCTGTTAGACCAAATTTGGACAGCAGTACACCATAGCAAGTGGTACCTTCAGTTTTCAATTAACTCTTGAGAAAGCAGCATGCACTTAAAGGGATGACAGGAGAGGAAGATTCAGACATTCTGCTGTCTGACTGCACATTCAGTGATCAGGAAATGTGGTACAATTATACAGTATTAAAAAAAAAAAAGTATTATTTTTCTTCATTCAGAGGCTATCACCTCTGGCTTCTAACTACATACTCCAAGACAAAAGGATAGGAAAACCCAACTCAGTTCAGCAGTGCATCAAAATGTCTCAATACACAAGACAAGCACAGCACATGGACCTGGCAGGACTGTGCACTTTTCTGCACCTTCTGAGGAAGTGAGCATTTTGCACGAGTAATAATCACATTCATCTCACATGCCACCAAGAAATGGGCCTGCTGTTTTATTATGTTGTTTGAAAACACATCCTTGTGCGTTTTCAAGGGACACCTTGCCTTAAGGATGCAATACAGAGAACTGCATTAAGAAAATTAATATTCTGTCAGCAACAGAAAAACTGGGGGATGAAAGAGGCAAAGAGACTGGAACTGCCAGGGAACCCCCACAGCAGACATCCTGTGCAAATACAACACCTGGCAAGTGTTTGAACCGCCACCTGTGGTAACAGGGAGAACACACCTGAGGAACCTCACAGAGCCTGGAACAACTCCTAGGTACACATTTAAACAATTAACATATGAATCAAAGTGTGCACTTGTATCAATTTGACATGTTAAGAATGATGCAAAGCTGACTTGCTTTCTTGCATTTCTCAGACAAAAGAATCAACTCACCTTCTCATCCTGTTTCTTTTCCTTTTTTTGTTTGGCTTTTCCTCTCAACAACCAACACTTAAATAAAACAAACATGCAGCTACCATGAAAGATTAGGAAAGGAACAGCACACTTTCCATGGAGAAACAAGGTGCAGCAGTAGGAACACACTAGCTAGCACACAGGAGACAGAGTAAAGAATCACAAAGTTCTTCAGTACTCTTGTCATAAATGCTTTCAGGCATCCTCTTATTTTATAAATAACTTCACATAGGGATACACAGGCCTTTATTAATTCATCCTCCTCTTGAAAGGACATTATCTTACAGCAAATCTCTGTGACACAACACACATAGAATCTACAGTAATTCAGAATTTCATTTGATTTCTCTCCAAACAAATTGAATGAAGTAGATTACAGATTACCATTCTCAAAGTCAAACAAAAATTCTGAAGCCTTTTCCCAGAATCTGCTTTGTGACTATCCTAAAAAAATGCTAGAGGATTTGCCACTGCATTTACATGCTTTTTTTAAAGTGGCTTATTTCATTAGCTGTCTTAGAGCTGAGGGAGCACATGAGTGTGCCCTTCATCCCCTCTGGGCAACAGCCCCTCCAAAATTACTGATTTCACAAGGTTGGTAATTCAGCTGGAGCATCAACCTCAAAATCTGTGAGAGAGCCCTAAACATAAAAGACTTTACATTAGATCATTCTGCCTGGCAAAAGCTCCAAGGTTTTCCATGCCTGGGAAGTCTTCCATTTGAAAACACAGGAACTTTTCAATGGAGTATCAGCAAGGTGGTTATGGCACTGTTGAAGCAATAGAACTCTTGAAGACTTACCACCAGCTTTTCCATATAAACATAGTGTTCTCCACATAAACTTAGAGAGACTTCAATGGAAATGTTTGCATTTCAACACAAGTCTCCTTGGTGAGTGATCTAGCTCGTCTCCAAGATCAAAGAGACGTGCATTAACATCTTCTGGCTTGCAGGAGAAAACACACACAAAACCCACCCATAACTCAAAGTACAGCGAACTACAGAAAAGCAGCCAGGGAAAACAAGAGGAAACAGAATGGATAAACCAGATCATCCTCCAGAAGCAGGACTAAATACAGATGCAGATTAGCCTGGCAAACTGAACATTTCTAGGAAGTGCTGATATGTCACTGTATTGCCAAAATTAGAAAAACTGTGTAGGAAGCAATTAGCTACTGTTGCTTCTCCCTACTTAAAGTGATTGTTCAAGGCTATATTGTAATATGCAGTTGGTCATACCAATTCAGCACGTAAATGCTGGCATGAAAAATGCCATTTATTCAATCTCAACTTCAAAAAAAATCAAATTGAGCTGAGAGAAATAACAGTTCTTTCCTTGACCCATTCTGCATTTACACTCCAGTTCTGTTCCCAACAGGCAGCTCCGTTGCCCACATTGTATGTGTGTCCTCCATAATTAAAGCTTCATTTGAACCTCCCCCCTCTTTCCACAACTCTCTTGGTTAGATCAAAACAGGAGAGACAAAAACTGAAACATGCCTGGGGTGCAGGAGAGAACAAGAAAGACTATTTAGTGAAGTAGGCTAATGGTGGTGGGGAGGAAGGGGGCTGATTTTCACATCTCAGGACTGTTAAGCCTGCAAATATTCCTGAAATCACATCTGGGAACAAAGCTCTGCTTTAAGTAAGTTCACCCATGAGTGTTGCTAAGCAATGGAGAAAAGACGAGGCATAGGGAGAGTGCCTGACTTTAGGATTAGGAGGACGCATAGAAGATAAAGTAAGGCTTCTACGCAGCTTTATTCATAAAAACTTTCAAGTTCTTTGTTTTTATCGCCTGTCTTCCAAACTACTTGCACCATGATTAATCAGGTCTCATTCATTTTCTATCCCAGTGCACACCCAGCACAGAGAGGTGCTGCATCCTGGAGAACTGGCACAAGCGTTTGCACACCAGAACTGCCAACATCTGCCTCTGGATTTAACAGGTAAGAACAGGAGAAGCTGTCCTGATGCAAATGCTATAGAATTTAATGTCTATATTTTAGAGAAATACTGCAGATATTTGTTTTTATGTAACTTGAACTACGCATTGTGTAGGAAATAAAATACTTGTGATAGCTACAGCTTGTTCTAACTCTATTCTTATGCTGGTAGATACAGAAAAGTGAAGTATTTTATCTTACAAGATCAATAAATGTCATATCTTCACCTTACTTAAATGAAGTTTTTCTGTCCACTCTCTACTGGCATCTTGATATTGTAAAAGTTTCTTGTTCTGCTTTAGCAAGATTACTTCCAATCCTTAGGAAAGCAACTACACATTTTCAGCTGTAGACAAATACATTGCCTCATATTGCTTCCCAGAAAACATTTGTTGCCTTGTTCAGCTAAATGCCTCCATAAACTATAGCATATACTCTTGTAAAGCATGCATTCTTGGAACAGTAAATTGAATTCTTTGATTCATTTTTACACGGCAGCAGTATTTTTCTTTTTTTTTTTTAATCACCATAAATACTCTGGAATGCTCATCTCTTTATTACTCAGAATTATATTCCATATGCTAAGGCACTTGCAGCCTCACAGGTCATTTCATAGGCATTAAACTTTTACTGTATACCTGTCTTTTTAACATTTGCTAATAACTCATCTGGAAAGAGAGTGACATTTGTTGCTGAGTAACAGATGTCTGCACACACAGCATGAACCAGGAGCATTTCTCAGCCTGAGATCCTAGATTATGATTAACTACCTAGTCAGCGTTCTAGTTAGAGATATTATGAAGGCCTTTCCCAAAACTCAAGATATTCAGAACCTATCACTTCTGCAGCACTCCAGCAGTGTTCCCTGCCCATGAGATGCATTTCCCTGACAGGCAAATGGCATTTAACAGACTGAACAATAGAAACTAATTAAGAAGACTGAGTGTTGTAATCACATTTTTTTATTTTGTACACCTTTAATGTTTTCAAAAGCAGAGACTCTGAACCAAACGTTTTAAGCTCAAAGAAGCACAGACACTGTACAAAGGCAAATTAAGCCATATGCTGAAAAAACAACCTACAAGTTTTCCTCTGAAAGGTGATAAATTAATTGCTGAGATTGGAAAGTTTCCCATGCCTAACACATAAAATAGGTCACCCCTTGTACTATATTTTATTTACACACACAGTCAGAAACAACTCTATGGGCAGTTGCTTTAGAGCTGAACAGACACAGTCAAATCATTTTTCATCCTCCAAGAACTCATCCAGGCAGTCCAAAACAAAGTGATCAAGTGGAAATATAGACCAGGATGGAAGAAAGATGCTGTGGATAACCCAGCAGTTATCAGTTTCATATAGCAAACCCCTTGAAATGGATGACATGTAGAAAATGCACAGAGATCCATCATGTTGCATTGCCTAATTGACTTTTTTTCCCCTTTTGCTTTTTTCTTAATGAAAAGCAAGGAAGGAGAGAAGAAGAAATCTTCCCTATCAGCAGCAGCAGGGGTTGCTGCAGCAAGATGATAATTCCCTCCTGCTACTCTGCTGACAACCACCAAGCTGCACAGGAGGAGCAAAGCATTTTAATCACAGAATTGAAAAACACAGCAGTTCCTAAAGCTTCACCTTACCTTGGTTGATTTGCATTAATTTAGGTTCAACTGGCTTTCAGTGGAATAATGTTATCTATGGAAGATAACAGAGGAGGAAAAATTGGGTGTAATTTCTAGTTTCCCTGTGCATAACAGGCAGGGATCTATGTCTATAAACAGTTTTGGAGCATCTTAGATAAGCAAGGACTATTGAATTCCTTAAAGCACAGTGCAAACCTGAGGGCTCCCTAGTTCCATACCAAGTGTTTTGTAAGTGCCATATTTCAGATGCACACCATTAAAAGGGTAGAAAATACATCAGCAACCAGCAAGTCAGGGTCCAATCATTAAAAGGGTAGAAAATACATCAGCAACCAGCAAGTCAGGGTCCAATCCAGCGTCCACTGAAGCCATCAGAAATCCTGTGACAGAGGCCCAGAGGTTTTGGCCCTGGCTCTTTCATCCGATTATCATTTATAATAAAGGCACCCCATAAGGAGCTGCTAAGATAAATGCAAATCTTGTGTCAAAGGCAGCCAGACACCCCCCAAAAATTAAAAATTTGAGCACACAGCAGCTTACAGGCAGCAGCTTTGGGCATGTGGCACAACATCTGCTACAAAAACACTAGAAAGCAGACCTGCGGCAAACTGGACCGGTGCCAGCTCTCAAGATTATCCCCCCTCCAAGGCTGTCAAGTAAATGGACAGATGGCAGCCGATGCACTCACAGGATAGTTAGCTCAGTTAACAATCAAGTATGCTAAATGATTTCAGATTCACTCTGCACCAAGCATTGTACTTTCCAGTGAACCATTAACACTGTGTCCTAATAGAAATATGGTTTGGTATGAAGGAACTGGCAGATCCTGTATTTTACAAGACAGTTTCTCTGGAACAATTTGTCAGGGAACATTAGATCTGCATTCATGAATAAAGTGAGAATCTGCCAAGTTTGCCAGGCTGGGTTTGTTCATAATTTTAATTCTACAGCGTTTGAAGAACGAGGATGGAAACAAACACCAAGATGCAGGTCAGTTATCCATGCAAGCTGCTCCCAGGGATGCACTCAGCAGAAAGCAGGAGGGGTGTTGGGAGCACACAGGATATCACATCACAGCAGCTGTGCCCCTGCAGGGCTGCCTGCCCACTGTGGGACATCACACAGCTCTCCTGGACAGCACAGCTATCACAAGCAGCCTGCTGGGTGACACACTCATCACCTGAGTGCACAGATGTGAGGATTCATCCCAGAAAAGCTAATAGTTCTTGGGCTTAAATGGGTACAGTCTGTAAAGAAAATTTGGCCCTCATCCATCAAGGGGGCAAATAATTCATTACTGAGCACTAGCACATAACTTACAGGTAGGATTTTTGGCCTCAGCATTACAAGATACATCTTTAAATTCTTCCTCTTTATGGTTAGATGTGATTGTCTTTAACAACATTTGTAGATTTAACGACAACATTATTCTATTGATTTGCTTTTCCATAAACCAGCAGGGCAAGCATAGCCATTGAAAAAAAAAAAATAGTTGTTTTCTTCTCCCACCTCCGCCCACTGCTCCTGTTGCATATCCCTTTTATCCGTCCACCCAAAATCCCATGCAGCTAAACAGCTGGTCAAAAGTGTAATAGAATTTATTTATTACATATTTGGCTCCCATGACCATTTTATTCATCACTGTTGCACCTAATAAGTACCCTGAGAAAATACACACCACCACCTCCCCTTTTCTGCCTGCATTGGAGAAATCCTTCAGCAGAAAACAGGGGAGAAACCCAAGAAAAACAAGCGGAAAAACAGAAGGACAGGGAAGAGAGAGAACTTGGTTAGCTCTGTTGAAGGAGGTAGGAGTTGTGCCATGGATACCAGAAAAGCAGCACCTCACACTTCTTATCTGTTATCTCAGTTCCAAAGAGTAGGACTGAAGAAAACTGAAAAATGCAAAGCATTTCTGGTGGGCAATCAACAAATAAGTTCCCTATGCAGCCAGGTAAGTTCCAGCTGGAGAGCAGCAGGTTCTGAATGGTGCTGGGAAGTCTTGCACTTTGGACTCACCCTCTGAACTCCCCCAGAGCACAAAACCTTGTGCTGCTGCAAGTGCTGAGCCCAGAGAAGCTGCACTGCACGGGACAGGGCTCCAGAAACTCCCCCAGCAGTGCCCCAGCCTGTGCTCAGGGTGAGGACATCACATAGGTCTGCTCACTTTCCCTCTCTGCTGCGACACCGGTTTTCTTCAGAGATGTTTGCAGGGCATCACCATAATCACACCAAGACAATCAGCAACAGCAGTCAAGAATTCATATTCACTGCTCTTCCAGTTCAGACGTGGAAAGGTGCCACAGAAATTTCAGGAGAGCAGGAGTAAGAACTCTGCCATTGCGCTGAGCTCCTCAGCAGCCCTCTCTGCAGCTTTCCTCTCTCTCGAGGAGGCAATGTGGTGGCTCCAGTGTGTGATCACCAGAGCAGGGAAGTCAGAGATGCAATTTAAAAGAATAAAGAGCAAACCGGTCAAAAATGGAGACAGAAGCAACCTCATTTTCTGGCTCAACTTTATGAAAATCTGATTAGACCTTAGTGAAATTTAATCTTTGCCTTCCAGACCTTCTGAGACAACAATAAAGATCTTCTGAGCTCATAAAGTACCCAGAGAGCAGAGATACCACTCAACTGTAGGAAAATAGCTGAGAAAAATTATTTTTCTTGGCACTAATCACCAGGTAAATCTGCAAAAAATGTCATTAAAAGGTGAATAACAAAAACCTACACATCATTATTTTCAAATACAAGAACACACTTTATCAAAGTAATAAAATAATATGAAAAAGACAAGACAAATTAGCTACAGCAATAATTAGGAATGCCAGACATTCAGAAGAGAGTATTTGTTCAAATTGCTAAGATAGTCAAGAGACAGAAAATTTGACTCCCAGCAGCCCCACAGTGCTAACATTTCATTTTCCTTTTATTCCTACTGCAAATTTACAGCAAAAACAAACCAACCTACCAGATATATTTTTATATTACCAGCCCTTCCCCAGAACAATTTTGCTTCAAAACCACTCATTAAGCTGGAACTGGCAAAGCCCAAAGTTCCACTCTTTTATTCTCAGCCAGAGGGTCCACGTTTCTCTGTCTCCTTGTAATAGCTGTTCCTACGTTGCCTCATGAGACAAAGAAAAAATGAGAATTTTTTGACTTTCTTCAGAAGTTTTTACTTTCATGGACAGATAATACACGGAGTCTTTAGCCCCACAAGAGGCCACACTGAGTGCTGCTTCCTGGATGTGCTCAGCACAGACCAGCAGAAAGCTTTCACTGCAGGAAGCGCTGATTTTTGGGTGTCATTCCCCTCTGCCAGCTCAGCAGCAATGGCACCAAGAGAAGCCTCTCTGCTCATTCAGCATCTGGGGTGGAATATTTGCCAAGGGTTTTGATCTTGGCCCCTTGGTTTGTGCCTACAGTGCCCAGGATGCCCAGGGGGTCTCACAGCCAAACCTTTCCTACTTTCGGGTTGCTGAGCCCACCCCAAGCCACGTTTTGTTGGCACAGCCTACAACCAGCAAATCCTACAACACTGATGTTTCTCACATTCTTCCAATGCTCTGCTTACAGTCCAGCTTTCAGGAAAGAAAGCAAGCAATTCTTATCAAAGTACAGCAATCCGGGAAATTAAAAGAGAAAAGGAAAAACCAGACATGAACAGGTGGTAAAATTGTATTTGCAATCTTCTCCTCTAGTCATCTAATATATCAGCCATCTCCAAGCAACTCATTTTTATCACATCGTACCAGACAAGGATATACGCAGGAAACATTAAAAAACAAATAGATGCTAAAAAAATCCTAATTATGGATGTGCAGATCCAAAATAATTGAGGATGATGTGCATGTACTAAGTAGAGTTAAAAACTAGAGGATAGTGTGTATATATACACACATATATATATAATCTAGGAACTCAATTTAATTCTTGCATGCATTGATGCCCCCATGTCCTTATTGTTGCTTATAGAATCCTCCACTCCCTAATTCCACGGCTCATACAGCCATGCAACAAAAACGTGGTTATGTTGCATGTGGTTACATAGCAGAATGTCTGTGGAATAAAGTTTGCTGATTAAAATCCTATTTTAATCATGCAGTTAAAAAGTCCACAGTAATATTGCGATTAAAATACTTGTAAAATGCATCTATGCAGAAAGCTAGAAAACTGGAATGAATATGGTATTCTGATCTCTTAGTGTACAGATGTACAATAACTCTCAATCTGTTCCTGCCTGGGCAAGTCAGAGTCTGTGCAAGATTCAAGATTAATTAGAAGGAACACGTGTTCCTCATGAACAATGTCATGTCTAGTACTATATGTAAATTCATTCATGTCAGCATGGGCCATGTTGTGTCATGATTTTTTTTTAGGTAAAGGATGTACTATTTTTTGACTGCAGTTACTATAGATTGTCTATTGATTTTACAATAGCTGTAGAGACATTTTATAAAAATAAAACATTGGGTAATATGTAAGTAAGTTGGTTTTCTGGGTTTTTTTCTTGTTGTTTTGGCAAAGATCAAACAAACAACAACTAAGTGGGCTAAGAGAAGTAAGGTATGAACACATTCTATTCTGTTTGGGCACCCACAGCATGAACACAGAGTGGTTATCACAAAGGCTCAACAACAGCCACCTCTTCCCAGCTTATCGCCTTGAGGAAACTGCACTGCCTCCACCACCAAACACAGAATAACATCACATTACACATGCAGAATCCAAGGTCTCAGCTTTAACTGCCCTTTGATCTTCCATAACAGAAGGAAGTGTAAACCAAGATCAAGTTTATTAACTACAGATCAAAGTGCAGCCTAGTTCTTCCCTTTCCAACAGCAATTAAAGACTGGAGGTAAATTTCTGCTGAAAATTATTTAGAGATATATAGGTTATTTTTGCAGTCGTGGAATGTGCCATTCCAATTTAAAAACACAACTTCAGGACGCTATGACCCATATTTCTCCCAGCTCTTACTTGGAGATTCCTGCTCTTCCTCTGGAATTAGGGTATTTGTTAATTGGGAGCATGGACACGTAGCACCATGGTAAGAGCTATTGCAGTAATACAGTAAAACTTAGAGGTCAAACCATCATTTTAAATTGCATTTTATCCTCAAAATGCATTCTTCCAACTGATTCAGCTTTACTGAGAGATTGGTGGTACAGGTTATTTGAAAACTCATGAAGTATAAAAAAAACAAATATATTTCCCCAGCCTTGGAAGCACCTTGGAAGTCGCCTTCTGTTCCCAGCACCATGTGAATTCATCACTTAAGTGCAGTGCAAAATGAAAAGCTATATTGCACTTGGATTTCACTTTTAGGAGCAGTTTAGTCACTTTTTATAACCTGAGAATTGTAATTCTTTACCATAGCAGCAGCTTAAAACACATTATAGCGTCTAAATTTTTTTGAAACTTAATTGTAGAACGCTCTTAATATGGCCTTTAAAATAAAACACAATCTAAGTACCATAAAAACCTTGCAGCTTCTTGCACAATTAAATTCTTTGAATGAAAAGCACTATCTTGCAGTTTTGCAAGTCAAAGCAGCAGATGTATATGCTAAAGCACAACTCGGGGTAAGCAGATGCCATTAATGATTGAGACTTATGACTGAGCTTTTTTCCAAATATGAGGCAATATGAAACCAAGATATCTGTGAATTGCATGCTTTTTTGGCGTATTCATACAGATATATCAGTCTTGAAACAGGACAAATGTTTTCATTATAAGTTTGATCGTTCCCACAGCAGTCAGCAGGAGGTTTGGGGCACAGTTTGGGGTACTGGTGTCAGGAGCATAAGACTGGTTCTTGTAAGGCATCACCACCCTCAGCTTCCACCATGCTAAGGCAGCTCACCTAAAACAACACGTCCTAAAGTAGATTTTATTTCTTAAAATATCAGTTGACAGACAAGTGATAACAGCTAAAACTCAGACTACCTTCTTTATTAAAAATAACACAGCCCTGCCTCTTCAAATTAACACTTTCACCCCCTCTTCTCCAGCTCATCTCCAGGACCCTCTGTTACATTCCAGGGCCACCAGACCCTGACATCAGTGGCTGGACTGCATCCAAGGTTCATCATCTTACAGCTGGTTTCAAAACCACAAGGTAAATTAGCATTTACCCATACAGATGCCCAGCAATCATTACCATACTATATTCAGCTCTCTCCTTAGGTTGGCAAGAACTGCTCAGTATAAAGAGTTGAGGTTTTTTTTAAAAAACACATTCTCAAACTACAGCCAATACAGACACGTTTCCTTATATTCCCAAATTAGTTGCATAATGCTGCTGCCCTTTTGTAAAGATAGATCGCACTGGCACTTCAGAAATGGCTGCAGTTTCCAAGTGATGACAGAATTTCACATCCCCGCCCTATTCCCACCGAGTGCCAGGATCCTTTCCAACGCCTGCAGCAATGCTTTGAAGTAGGTGCAAATGCAGCAAATGCAAAAGATTAAAGGATTCTGGAGTTCATGGAAAGAGGTGCAGAGCTCACTATCACCAGAAAGATTCAACTAAACATTTTAAATTTTTATTTAAGGAATTTCATCATGAGATGAGTTACACCGTAGAACTTTTCCTCGGGATATATTTTACATAACTGTCTATGCTGCCTGTGACTAAATCCTTAGGTGCATAGAAATGGACGTACATTCAGCCTTCCACCATCGTTCTCTGAGACAGTGCAGATCTCACACACAGATAACAGCATACCAAGAGCTGAAAGGTTAAAAAATGTTCAAAATAGACAGCAATATTACCTCAACATTTCCTTATTTAAGCAGCTTTCACACAGAATGTTTAAAGGAGAAGTTTCACATTTAAAACATCCTCCTACAGGGGGAAGCTGCAGTACTTCTGACAGACATGTTCATTTTTGTTAGGCATTTTACTTACTCAGTATCCTGTCAGTTTAGAACGAGGAATCGGGGCTTTCAAAAATCAGCTAATGACATGAGTCTCAGTCACTCTGTGCCCCTCCAAAGGTGGCTTACCAAGAATTATTTCTTTTAAGGCATTGGGGAGAGGAAGAGTGGGGTTAACAGTGATTTTTTCCTTTATTAATCCCTTAAATCACAGCTGTTAGCCAAGCTGTTAGCAAAGTTGAGTATCAAGCAACAAAGGTTTCCACCTCACTCACTGTTGCTGGATGCCCTGGAGTGCACCAGTAGCAAAAACTGCATACCCACAGGGTAACACAAAATCTGTTCACTGAGACATTTTGACATCGGCTTCCAGAAGATGCAGCATAACACAGGGTCCTGCAAATTTAGGTGCAATTTAAAGTAATAGGCTATAACAGACTCCCTAAAACTTTCAGGTCAGTATACAAACAGTTGAAAATAATCAGCTACACTGATATCTAATTTCTGTTGTTGTTTAGAGAGAAGTATGACAAATTTGGAAACAGAACTGGTCTCAGATTAAAGGCCATAAATGGAGCAGAGAAGCAGAAGCATCTTCTGTTTCTCTGCTATTTCCATTCAAATCTGGGTCTGCCTGCCCCAACCTCATCCTCAAACTTGAACTCCAGCCTCTTCCTTTCCCTGATGGCATCTCTTGCCTTCCCCAACCAGGACCTCAATACCACATTCCCTTTTCCTCCAGTCCTAATACCACAGGCCTATTCTCCCAGCCCACCACAAAGTCTTTCACTTCCTGCCCATCCATGCCTATCCTTATCCTCTTCCCTGACTCTGCAGATTCCAACACTGCCTTAGGTGATGCAGAGCAAACAGCAGCAGTGTCTTCAGCAGCAGCACGTTGGAAATATCCTACAGTAGTTGAGCCACCAAAACTACTGCAAACTGCTTTTACATTTACTGAGCTCTGGGATCCACAGTTCCTGTGAACCTGCATGGAAGGCACATGAAGTGTGCTGGAACTCTCCACCTTAAAGCTGACCCAAATAAACACTAGTCAGACTTCTGTTACTGATGCACTTTCACTTTAGAACCTACACAGATTGTCTGAATACCTTCAATGAAGGTTGAGTTTAGATTTTCTCCTAAGACCAGCATTGCTGACATGAAGCTGATGCAGATCTCAGTTTCTCTTCCTGGACCTGTGGTACCACCATAACAGATTTGTCCTATTTCTAACACTTGTCTGCCTCCCCCATCCTAGACAGAAGTGCTGAAACAATTTACACATGGGCATTACCAACCTCACTGTCCTTGTATAAGATCTCTTCCTTTTTGATCTGTTTCCCATAGCTTTATTAAAATTTAAGAAAGAGAGGAAGACTGGGGAAAAAAAGAGGAAACGAGGGAGTGTTGGTGGTATAGTTTGAACACTTAGAACTGCTGCAAGGTAGAGAACACAGTAAAACTAGCAGAAATATTTGTAAAGATAAGTTTAAAGGCCTAACACATAAACAGTACTCTGAGTTACAGCGCTTTCTGCTTAACAGAGTCAGCATGAGAGCCCTAAGGCTACAGTAAAGTTAACAAGCATGAACAGCAGAATTGCCAGCACCAGGACACAGTTTATATGTATCCTGTGCACATGCCTTTTCAAATGTAACTAATTTTTACCGAAGATAAATAGGAATACTAATGAATATCTTAGCCTGTGGCACTGGGTTGGCTAGGTACCACGCACAATGAGAAAGCACAACAAAATTAAGAACTTCTAAAAATATATTAGCAGTAATAGCAATTTTTGGCTTCTTGCTGTTTTGTCTTATATTTTCAGCAAGACCTAATGAGGTCATTAGACTTATGCAATGATTTAAATTTTGTTTACTTGTGTAGAGCAAGTCAGGCTTTTCCAAGAGGGTCAGTGCCAAGATCCTTGCATTTGGTCCATCTTCTTTCCAAGCTGGATGATTGTTTGCTCTCCCCTAACCCCTACATCACACTGGGGTGGAACATTACCCTAAACCACTACATCCTCAGACCTCCTCTGGGCTTAGGAGTTAAATTTATCATTTTTCACCAATACAGTCATACCTAGAGGCCGCAAGGAGTGAAGAGCTAACACTGTTTAATCTAGTCTGCCCCCCACTCCTTCTTGACAACTCCTTTAATAACCCAAAGGTGTGAAGAGATGAAAGCAATACAGCAAAAGCCAACAACTCAAAATACTAAATAACTCTATTCCCTGACTTGTGACTTCTAAGTTTCCTTGGCCAGTCCTCAAAGGTTCTTGCTGAGACCAGGAGGCCTTATCTGATGGAATTCAACATCAGTAACTTCAAAGTCATGCTCTGCAGGCATGATGGGGAAATCAATCCAACTGTGATACACAGTTATTAGATCAGCTATTGCCGCTCAGAAAAGAAACCTGTGAACCTGCCCATGGAAGTGTCAGCTCAGTGTTCATCAACAAAGGAAAAAATGAGTCAGAGGAACAATCCTCCAAGGAGGAGAGCATGAAATCTAACACACCTTGGTGTGTCTGTTGCTGCAAACTTGGATGGTGGCATCCAGGTTTTGTTTCACTTTTGCAAACTGTATTCAGCTTTGCTTCTAATCCCAAAAAAACCACTGAGGACAAGAAAATTCTAGAAGAAAAAAGCAATTATAGATAGAAAATGTCATCAACACTGTAAGAGACTAGAACTATGATACTCTTTCAGACTGGGGAAAAAAAGGTGATTTAGCTGGGAATAGAGTATCACAACACAGTTTTGGAGTTAAAAACACTTCTCAGTGTTAGAACACTTACTTCTTCAAAGCACAACTCTGAAGACCCAATTTAGATCCAGACTGCTATGGGTGAACCCCTCAGAGTCCCCAGCCAAAAGGTCATTTGAAGTGGCACATAGCAGTAGAGAAAAGAATTGTACAGTATTTTCACCACCAGCACCACCTCAGCCAGAGGACAGGACCAGCCCAGGCTGATTCAGTGCTCCCACCAGATGGTGTGTGCCAAGAGGCTCCCACAGAGCACTGGCTAGAAGCTAAAGCTGCCCCCAAGACAACCTGCAATCTGAAATCGGAGAT
>QWTY01010923.1:5000-19554 GCA_008033365.1 Pseudorectes ferrugineus
CATAGTCATGAAATAGAGGGCTTCTAGAGAAAAGCATGTTGGAAGAAAAAATACTAAGATTTAAGAACATTTTGTTCTGTTTTCAGCATAAATATGAAATGTCTTTATTTAAAATGTAGCTGTCAAATAACTTCCTGTTATAACTCACTACTTAGGTAATGTTGTAAATGGAACTATTGGAAAACAAATGGTGGACACGCTTGTAGAATCATCTAGCAATGTAGAAATGATTTTGAAGTTCTTTGACATGTTCCTGAAGTTAAAAGATCTGACTAATTCAGATGCTTTCAAAGAGTATGATCCAGATGGTAAAGGAATCATTTCCAAGAAGGAATTTCAGAAATCAATGGAGGCTCAAAAACAATACATACAGTCAGAGATTGAATTCCTGCTGTCCTGTACAGAAGCTGATGAAAATGATATGTTTAATTACGTTGACTTTGTGGAAAGATTCCACGAACCAGCCAAAGACATTGGATTTAATGTAGTAGTATTGTTAACAAACCTTTCAGAGCACATGCCTAATGATCCACGCCTTCAGAGCTTACTTGAGCCTGCAGAAAGTGTTCTTAATTACTTTGAACCATACCTTGGCCGTATTGAAATAATGGGTGGGGCCAAGAAAATAGAAAGAGTTTACTTTGAAATCAGTGAATCCAGTAGAATGCAGTGGGAGAAGCCACAGGTGAAAGAATCTAAAAGACAGTTCATATTTGATGTTGTAAATGAAGGCGGAGAGCAAGAAAAAATGGAGCTCTTTGTGAATTTCTGTGAAGACACAATTTTTGAAATGCAGTTAGCATCCCAGATCTCTGAAACAGATTCATCTGAGAGGCCTGAGGAGGAGGAAGAGGCAGAGCCTGCTTATGTAGTGGATATTGGGGATGATGAGGAAGAAGAAAAGTCCCTGGAACCTGCTTCAGCTTTTGCAGTGGCCTGTGTTGCAGTGAAGAAGAATGTTGCCAGCTTTTTTAAAATGGTCACTGTGAAGAACCTTAGGAAACAATACAGGAAAGTTAAAAAGATGACCGTAAAAGAGATGGTGAAAGTGTTTTTCTCCTTTTTCTGGATCCTATTTGTAGGGACATTCCAACTGTTCTTTTCCATAGTGTGGGGGATATTCCAGATTCTTTGGAGCACTGTATTTGGGGGTGGCCTGGTTGAAGGAGCCAAAAACATAAAAGTTACTAAAATACTAGGGGATATGCCTGATCCAACACAGTTTGGAATCCATGATGATGTTATGGAAGCAGAAAAAGCTGAAGGTGCTGAGCATGGCATAAGAGCTGAACTTGGGGAATTTGTGAAGAGTGAAAAGGGAGAAACTGACATAATTGCAGACATTTTTGGCATTCCTACAAAGAAAGAAGGATCAAAACATGGTCATGATGCTGGACTTGGAGATGTTGCAGAAATCCTTGGTACTGAGATCCAGCCACCTTTGGAAAACACAGCTCATAAGAAAAAAAGATTACAGGTAAATTAAAGAGATTTTGTAGTTCTTTTAAGATATTATTGATAACAATTATTATAATAAGAAGAAACTAATGAATGTTAATAACAGGTTTAATTGATATTTAAGTGATTAATATATCAGTAAGAACATACTTTATAATGTAAAAACCAACAGGAAAGTTTTTCACAGCCCCGTGTTTAGATTTCAGTGCAGTAAATTGTTGTTACTGTTCATTTGGACTTTATTCAAAACATAAACTGCTAGAAAATTTCTAGTCACCGTTTTTGCTTTAAATGATTTATGGTCTTGTTTGTTTTGCATACCCCATTTTTTCACAGTATATTTCAAGTACTTTTACAATTTATTTTCTCCATAATAATGTCTTATCATTAACATCTTTCTTCTACATGCTTTACATGCAATACAGTATCCTTTTTTTCCTATTATTTGAAATAAATTTGCCTGGATTTATTGTTAGTTTAATGTTTATCATATAATTATTATTTACTTTTATTCTGGTTTATGAACAATATATTTTGTTCCACTCAGCTGGACTAAAGAGAATATTTTTCTGTGTAAAAGTGGATTGAACTAAATGTCAAACCCAAAATTTATTTATCGCATTTGGAAGGCATTATATTTCACTTTACACCTCAGGTCTGTTTCTACTTGTTATTCAAAAATATCTTTTCTCTCATCATTAATCCACCTCTTTATGATATACTTTCCAGATATTTTCAAAATAAATCTAAACAGTGCAACTTATTAGTGCATTACTTTCTCTTAATTTGTATGTTTTTCTCCAGATTGTGGTTATTGCCTAGACTGAACTAAATTTTTGCATTTATTTTTCTTGTTCGTTTATTTATTAAATCATTTTTATATGTGTACTTAAAAATTACAGTCTATTAAAATCCTGTCTCATTTAGCATAAATGTAATGTGGTTAGTATTTAAAAATACTATTTTAATTCAAGAATCTTGGCAGGTATAAGTTAACACTTTAGAATTTTCTTCAACAATAGTTGAAGTAAATATTTTAACTCAGATATGAATAAAAACTTTAGAATATTCTTTGCTATACTTACACATCTCACAGATGTGTTTGATACTATTGATAAAAATGCTCAGTAATTTTTGCAGATAGTTTGAGTCATTAATGGGAAGTCAGTTATGCAATTTATCCAGCTTTTACCTTTAATATGTAATCTAGTGAATCTTACCAAAGCAATGCTTGCACTAATTCTATATTACAGGAATTGCTATTCATTCCACACAGTGTACATAAATGGCTCAAGCAATCTAGTTAGAGGACTGGATATAATGATCAAGTGGAGCTCAAAGCAGAAACAGCAATATAAGAATCAAAAATTCCCTTCAGGAAGTCACTATGTCTTTCTTAGGCATCTGCAATGATAAAACTCACACAAATGGATAGAAATAGAAATTCAGGTCTATATACTGAAGAGTGTACTGATAAGGTCAATGACATTTACCATATAGCCAGAGAAACTGCAAAATAACCTACGGAATCGTATATGATGAAGCCTTTTAGGACTTCGTGTTTACTGTGAGGTTCTACAGGAATCTGTGCTGAGAGTCATGTGGGTTCACAAATTAGAAAAAAAAACAGTAGTAGTGAGATAGAAGTTTGCTGATATATCTAATTATTGGTAGCAGTAAAATCAAGAGCTAACTACCAAGTTGCCTTAAAATAGCAGATAAAAATCAATGAAGTGATGAATACAGGAGGAAAAGTTATAATTTTACCTGTAAAATGCTGCATTTTCATCTCGTTACTGTTTGAGTATGAAATCCTGGGAATATAATGGAGTTGTACAACAATATCAGTTCAGTGATAATGTCAGTCAAGCAAACTGAAATTCTGAATTGTTGAGAAAGGAAGAGAGAGAGGATACCCCCATATTATTATGCTCCATGAACCTTAATTTATCTGTGTCTTGAAGACCAGGTTCCCTCATTTCAAAAAGAATGTGATAAAACTTTAAAAGGGTCAGTGAAGATCAATGAGCTGTTAAAACTGTGATATGGAACAAATTTTGCCTATGGAATTAAGTAGTTTAAGGCTCTCCAGCCTGGAAAAGAGGAAATTGAGAGAGCATATGATAGAGGGATGGATAAGATGGATAGGGATTTATTCATTCTTCTACCAGCCTACCACTTAGAAGAACCAGATCATCAAATGATCTCTCAATTGCCCTTCAGCTTGAGATTTTAGGGCAGACTCTTTGTGAAAGAGTTACACATGCATCGTTTACTGGGTGAGGTTCCACAGATAAAACGTAAGATGCACAAGGCAAGATCAGCTTAATAAATTCTTTCAGATATCCTTTTCCCATGTACTTGCAAGAGATAGGTATCCAGATGAGTAGTGGTGGGAACTTTAAACAACTGTATATATGTATTAACCAGAAATGTAGGACCAATAGAAAATTGCTGTCTAAGCACTTCACGAGAATACAGAAGAGGATTAGAGTTAAGACAGGTTTTTGCAAAAGGGAATGGAAACAAATTCCATCCCTTTAGATTTCTTTGTGAGTCTAGGACGTCAGGGCCTGCACCTCTTGGATTTCCATTGAGACTTAGATATTCAAACAGCATTTGAAATGAGTTTATTTTGATCTTGTAACACGAAGCCTAAAGGTGTTTGACATCCAGGCCCCGGCTTTTTTGTTGCAGTTAGCCATCTGTAAAATTGTATATTGGTTTTTCCTTATCTCAAGGGAAAGTTGTAAACACACACTTAAGAGGGTTGTGTGGTGTGCCAGTAAAGGTTTAATGAACCATCAGCCCAGCTAAGATAAACAGCTTGAAGAAAACATTGTGTAAGTAGAAGTTGTTTAAGTATTTCTCTGTTTTCAGTTGCATTACTTGATCACGGCTAAGTAATTAGGTTTTGTAATATCCGATAGTTACATAGATATTTTTCAGATTTTTGATGATAATATTAATATATTGTTTCTTCTTTCATATTTGCAAAGAGGCAAACTGATGCTCATTTTGCACATAATCAGTAACTGCACTGAATCTTTGTGGGTGACTTTAGTATCAGGATATGATCTGGATGTAGTTACCTTCATCCTCAGCTGGTCACATAGTTTTCCTGATCACTGTGTATAATTAAGTTTTTCAGTCAACTGGACTAGTTAGAGTATTAATAATAGTATACAGAAAAATCTATCCAAAAAATTTCTGCCATTTTCATTGTTAAAATATAGCCTGAGCTCTCTATTTTTAAAAATCTAACACTTTAAAAGTGCAAAGTGCTATAAAAATATTATTAATTATTTTATTTGTTTCTTAGAAGACAGTAACTAAAGCTGCCAGAATTTTATTTGAATGGATCCATTTGACAGTTAAAATACTTTTTGCAGATATCTGAAATTGCAAAAGAAGCTGGAACACAAAGAAAAGCAGAAGCTGAGAAGGCCGAGTAAGTTAGTTTTACAAAATTCCTGCTCAACTCCTTGGTACTTCCTAATGCTAAATAATTTGGCCAGAAAGAATGCAAGCAATGCTCAGTATTCAAAGAACTTTGTGTACACTTTGTCTCATAAGTGTTTTGAAAATATACTAAGGGGTATATACTAAGTATTTTGCAAATATACTAAAAGATGGCAATCTGATTTTTGTGGCCTTTGACAATTATGTATATATAGATGTGGCCATTATCTTTTTAAAAAATCACGTAAAAATTCCCATAACATCCTTTAAAAATGAGCACCAGTCTTAAAAAAACCTCTGCAACTTATCATTGCTGCTTTCTGCTTTCCCTACTACCCACTACAATTTTCATGCAACAATATTGGATCATTAAAACACAAAATTTAGCTAACCCAACCATTTTTATTTATTGCTGTTTTATCAGTTCTTGAGTTGTGAACTTGACAGCAGATACATTCCTTTGTCCAGTCATCCTACATATGACTGCCTAAAGAATATTTAAAATACTTACCTTGCTTTAGCAGCACCCTACTTTAAGGAGCATCCTGTCTGCCTGGACCTGCAGCCACATTGTAGCAACAGATTAAAATATTTGTAGACACACACAAAAGATGTCCTAGAAATTCTTACAGATTCAAAATCTATACATAATTTTCTTTTTTTTCTATTTGCTTCATGTTTAAAATATTTACTTCAGAATCATTTATCTTTCTCCTCTTATCTGCCAAAGTTATTTTTTTTAAAGTGTGACATCAGGGTCAATACTTTAGGACAATGATATTGATGCCTCAACATTATTTCACACATATGGAAATCCAGCTTTCTTTTGGGTTTCTTTTGTTAGTAACTAAATTCCTCTATTGCTACATACAGTATAAAAGCTAAATTTCAACACCAAACTTTATGAATTCAAATTCATTTGAAATGAATGCATTTACATTTGGCTAGATATTTTTGTTTAGTTAACCTTTCTTCTAGCATGGAAGATGGTGAGAAACAAGATGAAGCTAAGGAAGTACAATCTGAGCAGCTAGAAGAGGGAAAAATGAAGAAAAAGAAGAGAAGGCATGGACAAAAAATTGAGAAACCAGAGGCTGTTATGGCTAACTTCTTCAAAGCTTTGGAAATTTATCAAACAAAGATGCTTGTAAGTTTGTCTTAAATTCTTTAGTCATTGAATTTTCATTTATAGAACCCTTTTTTGATATTTAAGGCATGAGTTGGCATGAGTTTCAGATGATTGGCTGTAGTCAGTCTTTTGTAATTTTATACTACTTTTTAGAGTTATATAATAAAGTGTTTCTGTGTGTAATTTCTAATAGGACAGATTAGCCTCTTGAGCTCCTTTTTAAGAGCTCCTTATTTTCCATAATTTAACTTCTAGAATCTTTAACTCTACTTTCTATTTTTCTTTTTCTTAAAACCATGAAATGTTGAATTCTCTGAAAACTCTCAAGTTTTTTTCCAGTATTCTAACATTTCTTTCCACATTTCTTTCTATTTCAGTCTTCTCTGACTTATAATTTTAAGGCCATTATTTTTAATTCCATTTATCATGAAATGGGAGAATAGGCTGCCAAGAAATGTTCTTGCTTATTATAACTGGTGTAAGAAGGCAACGCAATTATGCATTTACTTTTTTTAAAATCTTGCTATCTATTTTTCTTATTTTGATATTACCCACAGGCTACCTTTAATTACTTTTTTTTTTTACTTTCAGCACTGCTTGGCAAGAAATTTTTATAACTTAAGGTTTCTTGCTCTATTTGTTGCATTTGCCATCAATTTTATTCTTCTATTTTACAAGGTAAGGTTATGCATTGTTCTTTAAATATTTTTGTTAGTACCAGAGGATACAGTAATTTAATGTTTGTAACTATTCTGTTTTTATTTTATTCAGGCTGAATGAAAATAGATTTATTTAATTTCTCCTTTATAGTTGAGTTTCTAGGCACTTTTTCATTTAGTCGCGTAAGTCTGTTATTGTTTGGATTGTTAATCTTCTTCTGGGAAAATTGAAATAGACTAGAATAATTCAAATATCAAAACTGTTGAATTATCTTTCATTTGTTCTCAAGATATTAAGAGACTTCAGCTGGTTATTCTCAGTTACTTCTCTTTTTTTATAGTAGGCTACAGTTGTTTTTGTTTAGCTCACTGATAAATAAGGCTATACATTCATACTTTAAAACTAATCTTAGAGGTTCACCTGAACCTAGAGTTGTTTCAGGTTCTGGTGTATAACACCAGATGATACAAAGTAGAACATCTTCAGAGGTCTCCACCAATTTTTTTTTCATTAATCTTCACAACCTCTATCCATGAAACAGATTAGAATTCAATAAAGAGAACTCCCATCCATAAAAGACTCATTTTTTTTCCTTTCCATACAAATCTGAAGTCTGGAATAAGAGTTCCGATTTATCTATATCCTGAAATCTGGCCCTTTTGATTTTCCCCTCCTAGATATAGAATGGAAGTTTTAATATCTGATGAATCTTGTGTTTTCCAATATTACATATTCTAGTTCTGTTGCTTACAACCAAAAACTTCAACAACAAAAGCAGCTGGATGAACATTCAGTCTAGAAATAACTAAGTCCTGATCTCAAATACCTTGAAATGCAACTCCTATAGCACAATTACAGTCTCAGAGGCAGGGCAGGTAAAGATGCAAAAAATCTTGGAAACTGGGCAGAATGTACTGCACATTCCAGGAGAAAGATGTCATGGCTATTTAGGGCTTCTGTCTTGTCTCTTTCTTTCCTTCCCATAGGGTTAGAGAAGATGGACTGCAAAAGTACATGCAGAATTCTGCTTTTGTCTATGGCAGTCTCCTTTTCTCCCCATTCTCTTCTGCTTTTCTTTGAGTCTGGTGGGTGACAACCCATTCTGTTGCAGAGCAAGGACAAAAGTTCATGTCTATCAGTACAAGTCCCTCTGTCCTACATAGGAAAGGGTCAGTGGGAGTCAAACAGGACTGAACAAGACTTTAGCTTTCAGATAAAGCTGTCAAAAAAGGGCCCCTAGGGCTTTTATTTTAAAGGCCAGGTTTTTTAAGTCCCTGGAAGAATTTAGGGCAGTATGTCAGCTGATGAAATAGTATATATAATTTGTGAGCTCTAAATGGAGTCAAGAAATAAAAAGTTATGAACAGTGTAGAAGTTGATAATATGAAAACTTGGCTTCTTTTTAGACTCGAGTAATCAGGAACAATGTAGATTACAAAAAAAACCTGAATTCAGTCGTAACAGATAACCCTGTGATTCCTTGGTTCTTCCAAGAAATTGCTTTTGCATAACTTTTTCATTTGCTTTACTTTTGCTACGGCATTGTTAGAGAGATTTGTAAACTGCCTGTATTTGCTTTTTCCAGATTTTCTTTTCAGTGATATGATGTGATGTGGAGACTTCTGCTGTGCAAATGAAGGACATTTAAAGCTACTGATCTATCATCCTCCTCTGACCAGGCTTTGCAAACATCATGTATCATCAGAGTAAAGGAAAAGCTTTTAAGTTTATTTTGTTTTCAATGTGCTTGAATTTTTCTCAGGTGACAGAAGAGCCCCTTGATGAAGTAGAGGAAGACTCTAATCTCTGGAACTCCTTTGCTGAAGAGGAAGAGGAGGAGGGCATGGTGTTTTTTGTTTTAGAAGAAAGTACTGGCTACATGGCACCTGCTCTCAGAGCACTGGCAGTTATTCATACCATCATCTCCTTTGTCTGTGTGATTGGATACTATTGCTTGAAGGCAAGTTCTTAATCTTATTACTAATCCATTATTTGTTAATCATTGGCTATGTCCCAAGGTGGCCGTTGGTGCTAGTACTGGAATACCTATTTGTACCTAGTGGTTTACAAATTCTCACTGTTCAATATGTAGCTGTTTTGCTCCTGTATTCTGTCCAGCAGAAATTAGTTAACTTTGTTCATAGTGGGGTGTGTGTGTTTTGGATTTGTGGTTAAAACAGTGCAGGTGACACAGCCACATTTGGTTATTGCTGGACAGAGTTTGTGTAGTGTGAGGGCTCTCTCTTTGCTTCACCCACTCTGTGCACCCCTCAGCAGGCATGTTGGGAGGGGTCACAGCCAGGACAGCTGACCTGAACCAGCCAGAGGGATATTCCATCATGCTCAGCAATGAAAAGTGGTGTGTGTGGGAGGGTTTGGGCTTGACTGCCAAGGTGGCCATTGCTCAGAGGCTGCCTAGGCATTGGTCTGCCTGTGGGAGATCGTAGTGTGATGTTTGGTATTACATTTTTAGGGTTATAAAGGGTACTATAGGTACCAAAAGTACATAAACCATGACAAAGATGTCCACTGTCATTTCCACAGGTCCCTCTGGTTGTATTCAAGAGGGAAAAGGAGGTAGCTAGAAAGCTGGAATTTGATGGACTATACATAACTGAACAGCCAACTGAAGATGATATTAAAGGACAATGGGATCGCCTCGTTATAAATACTCCGTAAGTAAAATAAATGAATCTCTGAAAATTGCTTAAAATATTATAGCTCATTAAGCCACTGATCTAGAACCCTTCCTGTCCACTTTCCTTTGTTCTTCTAAAGGAAAGGCATTTAGCACCTTATATTAGATGCTACAGTAGTAGATTCTAACGTGAAGTCCTGTATTATCAGTTTATTTAATAAGTACTATTATAACACATATATTCCACCTCCTTCTCATTTTATAGGGTTTGAAAGGATTATGTCTTTTACTTCACAATGTCTCTCCAAGACATTTCACATCTTAGTCTCTATTGAGAAAGTTCTAAAAAGATAACTTCCATCCTTTCCAGTGACTCAATTTCACTTGTATAGTAATATTCTCCCCCCTTTCTTTCCCATTCCTTCTTAAAGAAATTTGTATATGACATGAGAAGTAAACCTAGTGAAAAATAGCAGTCCTAGAATTTGAGTAGGTCTGACAAGAATCTACTGGAATTTCTGTCAAGTTGTAGGCATTAGCAAATACTGTAATAGTCATACACTGATTCTAAGAGTCTCATCTGCTGTTGTGCATCAGTAAGCTGCAGCAGTTTGTAGGAGTGACACACACAAATATAGCAAGTCAGCTCTCTTCCCTGGGAAGAATGCCCTGACTGCAGGCTGTTTTTCAGAATTTACTGGTAGGTTTAGATTAGCCATTAGGAAGAAGTTCTTAACTGTAACAGTGGTGATGCACTGGAACAGGTTGCCCAGAGAAGTTGTGGATGCTCCAGCCCTGGAAGTGTTCCAGGCCAGGCTGGATGGGGCTTGGAGCAACCTGGTCTAGTGGAAGGTGACCCTGTCCATGGCAGGGGGGTTGGAACTGGGTGATCTTTAAGGTCCCTTCCACCTATGCTTCTATGATTAGAATCTCTAAAATACTGGAAATTCTTGAATGCTTTGTTTTCCTACACCTAAGTTTTAAGAACTTTTCTTAATTTCATTCAGCAGTACAGACTAGCACATATTATTAAAGTTACAACAGAACGTAGTTGGGAAACTGGAGAGCTTGCTTATTTTCCAACCAGTTTTTTTCACTATTGACAGCAACCCATCTAGATATCCAGTAAGTTTATCTTCAGCAAAAAGAAGCATAAATTAATGAAATATATTGTCAACTTATCCCTGATGACATGCTGTACAGTCTGTTCTCAGCATGTTACCCTGTCTACTGAAGTTAAACAAAAGATTAAGGCTAATTTAAGCAAGCTAATCCTTCCCTCTGATGTTAATTGAGTCTCGAGGTTTAGTGCAGGTACTGCACGATCAGAACAACCACTGCTGGAGAGTACCCAGTGTTCTGTATAAACTGAAATGTGCTTTCTATAAGTGAAAAAAAGTAATTAAAAATGCAAAAGAGGTACCCTGAAGAATTATTAGATGTTTGTGGTAAAAGAGATAGACACAAGCTGGCTACACTATGACATATTTTGCTTACAAGCCTAAAAAAATCAAGAAAAGAAATAATACAGAGCATTGGACTAGAATATACCATCCATCTGAGTCACGAGAAGCATTTGCCTTTATCTGGAGTAATTTCATCCAGAATTCCAATTCAGAAAGGTAAAAATTCTAGCATAGTAGTTGGGAAGTTTGCCTCACATCCCAGCAGAATAGTTTTCTGGAATCTCATTTTTCTGTTGCCAACACTTACTTTATTTTACCAATACTGTCCTTTAGTTTAAGTAGTTATTTCTCTCTTTTACATTCCTGCATATTTTCTCAACTCAGTATTATTTCCAGGAAATAAGGAGAGAAAAATCTTAAATTTTGTAGTGTTTCCTGCTAATTGGCATTCCTCAAAACTGACATAATACACAGTAAGATCACCAGAACGAGGAGTTCCTGCATACTGCTAAATATATATTTGCTATATATTGACAAATGATCTTGAATTTCCTTGGCAGGTTTAATATTTTTAAATTTCTGTTGGCAAACTGTTGACTGGTTCTCAAATGTTCAGCCTCTATTTGAAATGTAATCCAGTGAACATAAAAATGATTTATGCTTCAAAATTCCCTTTTTTCCTCTGAAAATCATTGTCTGGTTTGATTTTTATGGCTAGGAGTGATAAAGTATTTATTTAGGAGATGAATGATATTACAGTGACTAACCTGCTATTATGGAATTGTTAGGCTTATTAGGTGATATTATTTAGCCTGCTGTGCTTTTGTGGCCAGTCATATTTGTGGATGGGAAAAAGAAAGGGGGTGTGGAGGGGGAAGATGATACTGCAGCAAAGTATGATTAATAACAGCTGTTGTCCACACGAAAAGAAATCATTCTCATAATTTGAAGTGCAGTGAGTGAACAAAATTATACCAAATTTGCAATGATCAGGAACATGGTATTTTCTCCCTTTTTTTTTGTTTGTTTTTTCTTTCCCATAACAAGTTAAATAACTTGAAATATCTTTGCCTTATCTATGTAGGTCCTTCCCTAACAATTACTGGGACAAATTTGTGAAACGGAAGGTAGGCTTTTTATATTTCTATTATGTTTTTCAGAGCAATAATCTACTACTTGGTTAATTTGGATATCCATATAATATGCTTCTGTACACATAAATACAGAAATAACCGAGAACTGAAACTTGTTTTATGGAAGTCATTGTTGTGTTAAATGTCTCGGTGAACAGGCAGCTGCGGCGTAGGTGGGAGGAGGGAGGAAGACAGAAGGCTGTGGTTTCCTTCCTAGACTCAGACATTTGAAATAACTTTGTGCTGTCAATCAGCCAGCAGCTCTAATTTACAATCATTGTCATCTTTAGGATACAAAGCCCCCTCATTGCCCTAAAAAAAGAAAAACATGCCAGCTTAAATGACAGCAAATTATACATAAGCTTTCAGATAATAGCCTTTAATGCTTCTATTTTTCTTTTTTATGCTCCCCTGGTTTCCTGGGAGTTCTTACAGTTCTAGTAGTGTTAATTGTGAAGTACTTTTTTTTTACAATTCCTGACAACTACTAGTCTAAAGTAGGTGAATGTCACTGAGGACTTTCACTGAGCAAAAGCTTCTCTTCTTCCATTTTCAGGTTATTAACAAGTACGGAGACTTATATGGAGCAGAGCGCATTGCAGAACTTTTGGGTTTGGACAAAAGTGCCCTTGATTTTAGCCCAGTGGAAGAGAGCGAACCAGAAGAGGCATCTCTTGTGTCATGGTATGACTTCTGAACTTCACACAAACCCGGTGTTGGTATAACTTCACCATCAAAGATAAAAATGGATTTAATTTTGAAACTGTTTTGATGTTTTCCTCAGCATGGAAAATTCAAATGGATAAGTCTTCCTAGTGTGGAAGTAAAATAAAATAGCTTTTTGTTTGTTCTAAAAGACAGTTGTGTTATAAAAGTAAGAAAAAAAAATCAGTGAATTTAGGCTGACTGATACAGTTGGCCACTCTTTTAAACAATAATTAATGCAGCATTTAAAAGGTTTTACAACAGTGTTTATAAACCAAAGGACAGAAAATATTGATAATAACTACCTAGATAACAGGTGTCTAGTACAGATTCAGACATGTTTTCCTGACTTAATCAGTCAGTCAAGATGAGAGTTTGAAAGTGTCCCAGTCCCAAGTGATTTATGCTCCTACAAGAGTTGGTGTTCCCAATATGTAAGATGCACAAGAAAGATTTCCCTTTGCATGCCATCCAATGGCTAATAAAATATTTAGAATATTGCAGACAGCATTACCTTTTCTCTTAGTTATTCTGGCAATATTTTACACTAGACAGAACACTTATCTCTTGAATTCAAGCAATCTGCGTTCCAC
This sequence comes from Pseudorectes ferrugineus, assembly GCA_008033365.1. NCBI lineage: Eukaryota > Metazoa > Chordata > Aves > Passeriformes > Pseudorectes > Pseudorectes ferrugineus. The sequence continues at coordinate 18,185 of QWTY01010923.1, forward strand.
ATTTCACTAGTTTTGGCAAACATTTTAATTTTTTAAGTCTGGAATATGGCAATATCACTCTTCTTGAAATTGTTACACCAGTTTTGTTGGTTTAGAAACTCTTTCTGGGTGCTCAGAATTAATGAATAGTTTCTGAAAAATGAAGCACCCAGGTCACTCAAAAAATGAACAGTTAATTTATATCACCACCTTCAGCAAAAAATTGTGAAGTGCCCAAACTAGTTTGCTGTTTATAAATACAGAATTCAATACTTATTTTTGGGATTTATGTATTTCAAAAATTTTGTATTTCTTAGGCTAAGCTCCATTGATACAAAGTACCACATTTGGAAGCTCGGAGTTGTTTTCACTGATAATGTGAGTATGTTAGCCTAGGAGAATATGCTTCGATTTAGTCTAAACAAGGTTGTATGTCTTCCACCATCTGCTTTTATTTTAAACAAACATACACAAATAATATTGCATTACAGAGCCATTTTAAAATATTTATTTTCTGTCTTACATTGTAGCAAATTGCTTTAATTTATGTCAGAATTTTATTTTTGATTCTAAAGGGCAATATGCACCTCCTCACCACTGATACAATGTCAGCATTTCAGAAGTTAACGGGGCATTCATTTAATTTTGTAGAAATCAACCTAGCAACCAAATGTGTCTTTTCTCAAAATCAAGCACAGTCTACAATCCTCTTTTATACTTGAATCATGTGTTTGACATGACTGGTTAATTCTTACCTTTCAAACAGTCTCCTTTGCAAGAACCACGTTTATATTCAAATTCTTTTTTTTTTTTTTTTTGTGAGTATTCCCAAAGAAACAAGAAGGTCAAGGTGCATCAATCAAATGACGATATATAAATTCCTAAATTCCTTGTGCACTGAAAGCACACTGAGTCATTTTTCCTCAGTATAAGTTTTGACATGAAATTCAGGTTCACTGCTTCTTAAAAGAACAAGCTGTGTTATGTGCCTTAGGATTTGTGGGTGTCCTGGGTGACATGGTCTGAGACTTCAACAAAGTGTCTCAAGAGTAATACAGTGCATTTTTCCATCCAGAATCAGTATTAAAATTTAAAGTACTGTGTCACAAACTCCCAAACCAAAACAGTTTCACAGTAGGGGTTATTGATGTTAATAATATCATTATTATTTCATTTTAAATTTATTTTTAAAATGTTTATTTAAATATTTTATATGTATCTAAATGATGTATTTAAATATGTAGAGACAGATCTCAGCGCAACTAAGCAATAAACCCTCCTTAAATGAACAGAGGAGAGGATGAGAGACAGAGTAAGTCTTTTTGAACATGTAAAATGGAAGTATTACATTCAGACTGTGATTCAAATCAGATCATGAGAATATTACTTTA
>QWTY01010927.1:0-14426 GCA_008033365.1 Pseudorectes ferrugineus
CAGGTAAAGAGAGAGAACAACAACTACATAGTTCTCAGAGGATAAATATAACTGCTTAGCAGCCTTTTTCTCCAGGGAAGCAAGTTTTTAAAATAACTACCTCTTAAATGTAACAAAGACATACAAAACCAAGTATGTCTTAGATGTCTCTATGCGTCCTTTTCAATTTTTTACCTCTTTGCTACACCCAGTGACAAGATATCTCTTTCTTACATGGCTTCTTTTTTATTATTCCTACTTTATAGAGTGTAGTGGACATGTAGATGTGTATGCTCTATAGAATGTTTGAATGTCTGTACTTATTTAAGCAGCTAAATTTAGCTGAGATAAAATCTACCTGGATTGCTTAGGTTTATCAAGAATGCAGTAAGTCTCCCTAAAATACTGACCATATATATATATATATATATATTTTGTGTTGTTCAACAGAAAATGTGGTTCCTAATTGTAAGCCCATTTCTTCCAATCAGCAGCCATGACACTGCATCATGGTTCATGGACATCTATTTTGTTATTTCATTGTCTGGCTAAAAAAGTAAGTTTCAAGGTCCAGAAAAATCGAATTTACTTGAATAATAGCAAGACAGCTGCTTCCTTTCACAATTGCTGAAATGAATACACAGCTGTTTGCTGCTTTCTAAACCTGCTCTATTTGGAGCCAAAACAACTGCAGGAATGTCAAATGAAAGATACTGAACTGCAACACATTAAAGAATTAATTCTGCAAATGAAAACAAATAATTAACATTCAGGAGATCCAGATTCAATTTCTGTGTCTGTTTTTGTGGTGTTTGTTGAGGTCATTTCATTTCTTCATGTCTGAGGTTCCCTGTAATTAAAAAAGGAGGTATTACTTTACATGTTAAAAGTATACAGCAAAGATATTTCTTTGAATATTTATGGAGTCTAAACATATCAAGTCTGGAATACAAACACCTTTTGGATAGACAATCATCTTATAAAAATGCATACATTTTATACTTCAAAATACTTTACACATCACACTGTAAGACTAATTCTTCTTATTCATATATTCCCTGCTTAAGAAGCCACAAGAGAAGCAGGTTGAATTTTAAATAAACTGTGTTCTTTCAGATTCAAAAGCTAAGATAATCTGCTCTCCTACATGTTTGAAACTTTGGAAAACTGCACAAAACGAAGTATTTGAAAACTTTTCCTAAAAGACTGATGCAAAACTTGTAGAAATGAAAAAACTTCCATTTAAGAAACATCATTTGTCATGTAAGGGAGGCAGATGTTATTAATTATCAAATAGAGACCATGTTCATACTGCACAAAAGCATAAAATGTGCAGTAGCAGTGTAAGTGAACCAGAAAATTACAATGTGTTGTTTTTGCTAGAGGTGGTAAAACTAACATCATATTCAGTAAGAAGGAATGTTGCTTTTCCTTTAAAAAAAATTGTTCAGGAGAAATCTCTGTAAGTTACATCTCTCAGTACTGTTTATCTAAAAGACTTTTTCTCTTGCATTGATTTCTGGTTTTACAATGTTACAAAATGGATGAAGTTTGCACTAGAACAGAGTGACAAATTGTGACAGAGTCCAACAAGTCAGTGTGATATGGTTCTGCTTCACTGGCTTCCTGTGCAAGTCTGAATAACCTGAAAAGGTCATTTTTGTCTCCTTCTTTCCTCTCCTTTCTCAAGTGTTTGACAGAACATCTTTTATGGCACACCTGAGTGTGAACTAATATTATAGACACCAACCTCAAATGCTGGAATATCAGTAGATAGAAGGGGTTTTTTCTTATTTTATTTGTACCCAATTATATCCAGAATGCCCAAGATATCAAATGTATTGACATAAAATTGTGTCAGCTGTTCTTCTCCCAGATTCTCTTATAAGCCAAGGAAGATACATGTTAGATCCCAGCCTCCCACTCCTTCATACTTGCAGTTCTTTACAAATCATGTGACAAATTTGACTTTGACACTTATATTAAATTTTGACCCTTAGGATTTGACCCCAAGGATGCTACAAGATTTAAAATTGTATATATCAAAATAATAATTGTAATAAAATCCCATAGAATAATGGAATAATATAATAATTAAGGTTGAAAAAGACCATTTAATACAGCACAGAATTTGTCTGGCTTTCTTTTAATTAATTTCCATAGAAAACCAAACCACTTTCTGAAAAATACACAGTAAAAAATGAAAGCAACTAAATGCTAAAGTCAAACTAATCCAACTTTTTTGTTGTTTATACTGCTTTTGATTTGTCACTGGATTCACTTTCCAAAATTGGAAACTCTCACTCTTTGGCTGAGAATTACTTATATTTAGATTAAATATTTATTCAACTTATGCTAGACATTGATAGAAATTGTAAAGCATTTATACAGTGAGAAGACAAAATACAGAGCCTTTAAACAATAATCCATCAAAGTTTACAGACTTGCACATGAAATTTCATTTTTCAAATGCCTTATTTGAAATTTAAAAAAAAAAATAAAATGTTTTTGCAATCTATTTTTCCCTCTGCAGATGTGAAACACACTTTTTCCTGAGTACATAGGTAGACCATTTAAAAATGAAAAATAAGTAACAAATTTAAAAATCTGTACCTAAGTTAACATATTTACAATTTTCTTTGTACGGGAAACTGCCACATGGGAAGATCTTTTATATAAAGAGAACAATAACCAGCTGGGGACTAAATTCTCCCAGTTACCTGGTGCTGGGCTCTTTTCTAAGGGCAGCCTGCCAGACCCAGTGGCTGACTTGGTAGGAGTTTTGAAAGTTGCTTTGCTGTGGATTTCACGGTGCCTGGTGGAAGTAGCAAGAGCTCTGCTTGGCAAAGCTGTGTCCTTTTCACACAACCTGTAGTGGGCAGCTGGATGTGTTGCAAACATGGTTTTGTAATAATCCTGTACATGCTCTTGTCTTATGCCATGCCAAAGCAGGTACATTCTACCCTGGAATTAAGCACAATGTTAATAAGAAAAGTCTGAAAAAAAGGCTATGAAAAATGTTCAAAAACAGGTTTTTTTCTTGGTTTTGGAACAGAGCTGCTTGCAGTAAAAAATATACAGCATTCCTTTATTTGTGATCATTTCCATGCATAGAAAGTTGAAAAAATGAGTTTCCAAACAGGCAGAAATTTTCCACATGGCTCTTCAAGATTTCTCAACTTTCATATTAAAGACCCTTGGAAACAGAATACTTAGTTTCATTTCTATCTTTCTGGACCATGACTTTTAGCTCAGATTTTTGGTCTACATGTTTCTATCTTGACATTTATATGAAATCATAGTCCAATATTTTATTAATTTTAAAAAATATCTTTAGAATTATATGGAATATGTTACCCCTATTTAATATACAAACGACATTGTGCTATTTATTTAGTGACATAACATTTCCTGTTTCTGTTCTGCTTCATCAGTGTCATTTTATATAACTTTGATCAGTTCTTTGCTTTTTATGCTGTATAAAATACTAACAGCAATACCTTGTTGCCTTCCCTCTCTCTGCATGACCTGGCATTTTAATCAGCACCAGAAAAACAGGGTGGTTTTAAGCAAATCTTGCCAATAGAGAGGTCATTTCCTCTGTCAAGATCAGGAAAGAGATGTTTCAGAGAGCAGAAGAAGATAAAAGATAGATTGAGTGCTGACAAGAAAGATCTTTATTTTATTTTATTATTATATTAATGATTTCGTTTGGCTGTGAGCTCACAGGCAATTCTGGTCTGTAGATCACTCTTACAAAAGACTGCACTGAAATTTTTTAACTTTGGAAAAAAAAAAAACAGTCCAAAAATATATTGCCTGCTAAATCTGGCCTAGTAAGTATCAAGCTATGTCACCTCACCCTGACCTAAATTAGATCCTTAGTTCATAAGTAGTCCCATTAATTTCTCTGAGACTATTCCTGGATACAGGTGATAGTTTACTTAAAGTCATTCAACTGTTTTTAACAAAATCTAAATAAAGGGAGCCTGAAATGTATTCAGAGATTGCACACATTTTGTATTAAAAACCACAGATCCTGAAATTGTCCCATTGGCTTCATGATTCCTTCAGTTCTTCAACCTGTACTGTGAAACTTAATCACTTGAATCAAGTGCTACTCATGCAAGGAGAGAGAATTGCAGTGTTTGCTCTGATACTTCCAAAGTTAAGATGTCAGTAATGGTCCGTTTATTTCTTTAATATCATCATAGGCAATGAGAGAAAACAAGACAAAAATAAATACACATAAATGTGTGTTATGCTGTTTATTAATAAGTTTTCCGGTGCTGTTATTAAGCCTTTACAAAATGGGAATTAAAATATCAATGATACTTTCATCTTGTTGTGAAAGATAAAGTGAGAATCCATGACAACAAATTTGACTAAGATCTCTCTTCTTTCTTAACACAATAATGTTACAGTCTAGGAGGCTGTATTGGATTCCCCACTTCTAAATCCTCAAAATAAAACTAAGCACATTTTGAAAGCTGGGCTGTAGTCACATGGAGTTATTTGCTTTCATGCAGGAAAAGCTAGATTACTTTTTATATTGAGTGGCACTTGAATTAGATGTACCCTGATTTTTTCAGAAGGTCAGACTATATGAGTTAATGATACTTAAGGTATTCATGAAGGACATTCTCATCAGAGACCTGTAACAGGGTCTGATATATCTTAAATTTGTCCTTTTCTAGGAACATGCCCCTACTTACCAAGCTGGAGGCAGAGATTTATGCAGAGTTTGATGTCAGGCCTTCTATTGTCCAGGTATTTTCCAGGATGGGTATGTGATGATGCCCATGAAATATAAAATTTTTTTTCCTTAATCACCACAAAGGATTCCAGCTAAGGCTCTGTTGTGTCTAACAGTGACCATTATCCAGTGCAACGTTCCTGATGTTTGCAATGACAGTTGACTTTGGCTTATCTGACATAATCTTTCATTGCTATAGCTACTTTTCAGGAGATTTGGTGGACTTGGCAAGCATCATGCATTATAACTATCAAATCCCCTAGAAACAGTTGTGGAGGCACTGAGGACAGGCTGGCACTTCCTTGCATGTGGCTGGAAAACGCTGTTTGTTTCCAAATGGATAGCATGCCCCCAAACAGAGCACAGTTATAGTGGTTCTTTCATTAAGACTGACTTACGTAAAATCTGATTTATGTAACAGTCAGACAACCTTCTGAGTAGCTTAACTTCCAAAGGGACTGTAGAAAAAAAGTCATTCTTTGGCTTTAAGGTTGCTACCAGCAACATGAAATAATAGGCTGTAAGTCAATTGAAAACAGAAAAAAATATTATATACTCAAGGCACATCTCTACTCCAGATAATTTTTTTTTTAAATTTTCATTTTATGCATAATGTGGATCTTAACTGGTTTTACTGATGTTAATCCTAATGACTTTAAAGCTATGAATCCCATTATAATTGTAAAATCAGAACAAAGATTCATTATCAGGACTTAAAAACAGAAGACTGTACAAGGATGTGTAACCAAACAGACAGCATTCAAAATGTGCATTGATTTATTTTTAGGACTGTGCATACTGAATATCAATCACAAAGTTACCAGTGTTGTGGCAGTTGAAAGACAGCAGATTTTCTCCGCTTGTAAGTACACGGGTATTTCAGATTTTTCTTATTTCCTTTCTCAAGCAACTATGCTACTCTTTTCTTTCTAAAAGCTCCCTCAAAATCTGGGAATAAAAACCTTTGTGACACTTGCTATTTGCGCTAAGCCCCATCAAACTAGTGTACAACTGCTCTCTGTGGAAGACTCCCCAATGTCCTGTTCAGCATCAGTCAGATTACTTTTGACATGAAAAAAGGTTTCACAAGGAAAGCACTACAGCAACAATCTATGGAGGGCCATGTAGCCACCTTCTTCTTTTATTTAGATGTCTTGGTTTTGTCCCATTTAATTTCTCTATTAAAAGCATTAAGTAAAATCTTTATGTGACACCACTAGCTCACAAACTAGAGCCAAAGAAGTTAGTAAAGTGTGGACATAGGAGTGTGACAATCATAGTCAAGGCTACTTTTGCTATTAGATAAATGAAAATATTTCACTCAGTATTTAAGAAACTGAAAGTTTGTTCTAAGAGTACCAGCTTAGCATTAAGACTGATTTACTGACTGGGTTAACTCAGGTTGTTCTTCACTAATAAACAAGCTAGTAACTGGCTAAAGTTCTCGGTGCATGAAGATATAAACTGTGTTCTGGTATAATCTTTCAACGACAAAAAAGGAATGAAAGTAACTAGATAGACAAGATCTACAAATACTATGTAGTAACACCTGTTCATTTATTCTTTGTAAAACTATTTACAAAAAATATCAAATACTACATCTGGGAAGGAAGTGCTTTTCGCATTGCCTCAGACAGAAAATGTGCGACTTAATCTGGACTCTCTTCTTGGTTTTGGGCGCTGATTCCTGCTTGTCAGTGTTAATCCCCCATTGTTCCTACCTTAAAAGCTATCTGATTGAACTTCTTCTTCAATCATTCTCTAACAATTGGATTGATTCAAAACATTCATTCATTCCAAGACGAGACAGGACATGAGGAGAAATAACAAGTGTGTTTTCTTCTTGTATTTCAGAGACACCCAGCAAGTAATTCCAGATATTCAGTGCAAGGCCTCTTGAGCAAAACATGTAACACCAACTTTTCTACAATGGAATAAGTGGACTTGTAAAACATTTCCTACCTCCAATGTACAGCCATCATTTCCATTTGACAGCTTCAGTTATTATCACATTTCTGCAGGGAACTGGAACAGGTGAGAAGGTCAAGAGATGTTATTGTACTGTGACCGAAAGAGGACTTTTGATAGAGACAGGCTGTGCACACTGTTTCCATTAATGCAATGGAAAGCATTATACTGTATTTTGTTAGCACATAATATGTATTTCTTTTTATTGCAAGATATTCCTTTTGACGTCTGCAAGAGGGAAAGAAAATACACTAAAGTTCCTTCAATAACCCTTTTTGTTCTTGGTAAGTTACTATTACTAGTACAGGCTTCTAGAAATTGGATGGTATTGACCCTCAGTTTTTGCTGATTCCACAGAATACAAGAGGGTGTTATGGGCTGAATAGAAGTGGCTGATTTTCACATTACGATTTGGAGAAAGCCATGCACTCAGCTATAGAGTGGGAGCCATAGTGGTGATCATCCAAATAATCAGTGTTGTAGTGCTCTTCCTAAGTGCCAGAACTGAGGCTTTTCTATAGGAAGAGTTCAATGGAAATTGCAAAAAAATGACCATTTTTATTATAAAACTACAGCCAGACATAGTTTTAAGTTTTTCAAGAATTGGTCAAACAAGGTCATCACTAGGAAAATTTGTCTAGGTTTATCTGCTGTGGGAATGTGCAAAATTCAGTGTGCATTTATTGCTCTAGAGGGGGTGGAATGGGGAGGAGAGAGAAGCAAGAGGGAAAGAGAGCAGAACAGAATAAAGTATTTTCTCTTTTGAAGTTATGGCATCTTTTTTATCTCCTCATGTAGGTGATCGTGACTGTGCTGCAAAGCTCAATTAGGCATGAACTACGATCCTTTCGGGTGCTGAACTGATGTTAAACTGAGATTAAGTTCTCTCCCACACAAATCTATTTCACTTTAGAATTTAATATGGATGAAGTAGCTTTTATAAACCTTCCAACTGGAGAAACATGAGATTCTGACAACTTTCCTAGTAAGTGTCACTTTGCAAATATATAAAGCTAGCAATCGATTTTCTTTCTCTAGTCTTGTAGAACCAAGGTTTAGCTGAGAATTCTAGGGACCAGATCTGTAATGGCATAAGAAATGAAGGATATAAGCTCTTTTCTTGATATCAGTAGCAACTAGAGTTACCAGCCAAAATGCAGTCCTTCTCAACATGTTCTACAGATATGAAATACTCCCCCTGTAATTACTGAATTTTGCAAAAGAACTGAATGAAGGAAAAGGTCACAAATTTCAAATTTACATCAATTAACTTATTTATGGCTTGAACTTACATGGATAAAGATAAGCATAAGGCAGGAAAGGGTTTAGTAAGGGCAGAGGAGTAGTGGCATTGCTGTAAATAGAAACTAAAGATAAATTTTATCTCACCTCTGTTTTTCCATGTGAAAGTTAGACTTCTAACTTGAAATCCCAAGGTGTCTGTCGAACACTGATAAGCAACAAGGATCACATAAAAATCACACACAATTGGCTCTCAAAATAAGTCACTATTTCTTTTTTTGTTAAGTTCTAAAATATTTTTATTTGCTTTAATATTCAGCAATAATAAATATTCTGTAAATAAATAAAATATAAATAAATATAATTTTTTTGTCTAACATTTGCAGAAAGTTATGCTATCAATTTTCAGCACAATATAATACTCTTATTGAAGATAATTTTTGGAGGATTTTAAAATTCATTTTGTAGGACTCATATCTAAAAAGGCTCAGATTAGCTCACAAGTTAGGCAAAAAACAATTTTTCAAGATACTTGTGAATTTTTGAATAAAACCCAGTGAAGTAGTTTCAGAAATACAAATAAATAATATTCAAACTTTGCCCACTTGCAAATTAGAATCTTTCCTTCAAACTACCTTATATCTTCATATTATTTGAGAAAATCAAAAAATGTATCTACTAAGTCAGAACCATATCGAATGAATGAGATTCTGCCAGTTGCTCTCTACCCTGAATAGGCTTAATGGATCCAGTGGTACTAATTTCAAATCTGGGGGAAGAAATGTGCGATTGAACACATACATTGTGCAATTCATATACAAAACACATGTACAAGGGAGGATTGTGATTTTAACTTTCCTGTATTACTCTTAAACCTTGGTATTTGAGATGCTTCCCATGAAATCAGGGCATCCTATGAAGGTGTAGGGTACACCCAAGACTTTTCTCTGAAACATAATTCTTCTTGTAGGCAAACAAACACCAAAACTGCTCCTTTGGGGCAGCAGTTATTAAAAGAAAAGCTATGTTAATGGCTGAAAGTGTACCACAAATTAAATTCTTCTTCCTTTGCTATAAATCTGCTCACAGAGTCAGGCCAATATGTTCCTAACATTGGTAAAAATCTAAGCATTTGTAACCCAAAAAAGTTCTATTTGTTAAAAATTCTGTAAAGTTCAAAGAATTTTCTTTTTCAGTGAAACAGGGCTGGCTACACTGGGCTGAGCGTTTATTACCACCACTTTTCACCACTGCCAATTAGCACCTACCAGTGAACACAAAGCCAGATGGTCATTGCCACTGAGGGCTTGCTGTCAAGAATTTCCCTTCCCTAAATATGGGTGTGTGAAGGAGAGGGAGGGGGGCAGTTGCATGTAAGGAAGAGAAGTTGTATAAAACCTGCTTTGTGTTTTTACAGAAAGGAACCCAGCAAGAAATTTTATGATGTTATCACAGCTACTTCTAAAAAAAGATTTCTATTTAAACAGAATAAGAGTTCCATTCTTCATCTTATTTTTGAAATTCTGTATAATATGAGCTGAAATGGATTTAGCTCAGGTACCTTGGAAAACAAGAAGATTGACAGCATTGTTTCGGACTGCCTTAGCAGAAAAAGCAGTTCATACAAATCCTATTTTTTCAATTTAGAAATAAAACTATTAACCCTTCAAAAAATGTCACAAACCATTGCACTGCAAGGAAAACTCTGACCCACTCATATCAGTTAATTTATCTACAGTAATTAGTTACTATTAATAATACTTTTGTATAAGAATACAAAATATGTTATAGTAAAGAGAAGCACAATATTGTATTATTACAGAAGTTCTGAGAGATATTATCCTTTGAGTAAGATGTAAATGTACTAAAGTTAGATTCAAGTGCCACAGAGCCATAATTTTTTTGGATCTTGATGAAATTTCACTTGACTAATTGCTCCTATATTTCTTACACTGATATGAAGATTCCTTATTATACTCCTACTTTCTGTGTCATCTTGGTGTACATTCACAAAGGATGTTAGATTTCTTTCTTCAGCCATAGCTGAATTTCAATAATGGATACAGAGAGCTAACATATTGACTATAAAATTTGAGTGCTCTTGGGTCTTTGGATAAGAACTGTTATATGCGAGACTGTCAGCTAAATGAAACACCTCTCACTGTGCTCTCCAGCTCAGCATTTTTTCTTCCAAATATCATGTCATACTACTTTTGCCTTATCTGCCATCACAGATAGTTGATCGGAAAACAGTTGTATAAATTAGAAATTAAACCCTTGCCTGGTGGTGGAGGTTAATGGGGCAAAAAACACAGATCATATTGATGGAGGGAATTAATAAGTACCATGTGTACTATTTTAATATATCCCTTTTTATTACAATTTAGAAATCCTTCATTATAAAGGAGTTAATGTTGCAATGTTGCTGAGCTCATCAAAATGTAGGAAAAGGAATGTTGGTTTCTGTTTGTATTTGATAAGTCATCTATGAGAAATGTAAATTATTAATTGTTTAGAGGGTATAGGCTTGAACTGTTTAAATTTGAGTGGGGTTTTTTTCCTTAGTGCCACCAAATAAATATTTAAAGTTAAAATTGTAGAACGTTGTTTTAACATATAATCTTTTTATAAAATAAGGGACAGTTAGAAACAAAGTCTAAAAGGGTGCCTCAAGAGCATGTACCCCATTTGCTGAGTGACCCTCATAGAGACTTCCTCTGAACACTGACATTCCTACTGAGATTAGAGCACGAACTCCAAAAATGAAAATGTTGTTCAGTAGGTATTTCAGTCATGGGAGGGTAAATGCTAATACTAGGCTGTGCTCATGTCATCAGGTAGTTAGCAGTTATTTTGATCCTGGTATTTGACACTGTAACTCTTTAATTATGCGTATGGATTTACATGGGGTGACATGTACACATTCAATTCATAAAATAGTTTTCCTCTTAGTGAAGAATTTCAGGATCTAGTTAGGTGAGAGATTATGATTATTAGGAGAGAGTCTTCCATAAGCAGACCAGCTTAAGCTGTGTGATAGAGTTGTTCACTGACACATAAGTACTTCTGGAAGCACATGGCATGCTCTGATATTTAACATTTTATTCCCATTTGTAGGTTGAGGACAGAAATTCCGTAGTTTAGTTTATTTTGTATTCCTTCTCTTGTCCTTATTTTATGTCTTTTTTACCCCTTTCATTATTTTAGAGACATCTTAGAGAGCTTCTGGTCCTTCAGTGAAATATTCCAGTCTTGGAAATTTGACCTTTTATGTGAACATTGTAGAAAAGGAACAGATTCATAGCTTTTAAGTCCAGAAGGGACTATTCCATCATCAAACCTGACCTGTATAACACAAGCAAAAGAATTTCACCTCTACTGAGTCCAATAATTTGTCTGTAAACCAGCCAGTAACAGGATGTTATACTTTAAGAGTAGTTTAAAACTGTACAGGTCTCATTTTAATTTTTCAACAGTGGTTTCAGTATATAATTCAAGTAATACTTATAGAATATGTCTATGAATATTTCTAGGACTTTATATAGATCTTTGGCTAAGCCTTAATTTAGTTTATTAATCCATTGGTGGAACATATGTTGCTTTCCATTTGAGTGGTTACAAATCCGAGTCCTAAAATTCTCCAAATCAGAGACTGTGCTGCCATTAGACCAAATTATTTCATCTCTCTCATAGGCATCCACTTGCACCCACATAAATTACCAAGCTTAAATTCAAGATCTGTTAGTTGTGAACACTGCACAATTTCTGCCAGATTCAGCTTTCACAATCCTATACAGCACAGAAAAATACAAGGGCACTATTAAATTGCCAGTACACATCTATTTACATCACATATAAAAGCCTTTATCTGAGGTTTATTTAGGTCTGGCTCCTCAGCTGCCCACAAGTTGATGGGAAAAGTTGCATTATGCAAGAACAGAGAGGCATGCTGTGGAAACAGGCTCAGCATAAAAGACCAGCAATGAGAATCATGTTCAAATTATACAACTGTTTCGTTTTAAAAAGCGTGAATACACACCAAGTGCTCTGTTGAGTTCCTATGTAAAATAGGTTCTCTGAGAATAGGAGCAAATGGCTATCACAGAGGTTTTGGGATAATTCAAACCCAACTCAATCCTCCTAACCAGTAAAAAAAATTGTGAAGGAAGAATGCAATTCCTCATCAGAACTACTGTTGAGGGGAAGAACACCTTTTCATTTTCACTGAAATGAGTAACACTCAGACTCACCTACTGATAAATGACTGCTACAGAGTACAGTATATGGAGACACAGAGAGCCACTAATGTTTAACAACTCATCACAGTTAGAAGAGAGATCAATAGCTACAATCATATTGAATATAATGTAAGGATATAATAGATGTTATGAGAAAGACACAAATCACACTCCTCAAAGCTGACATTTAGTTAACTACTGCTAACACTGTGGTTGTCTGACTGTGATACAGACTGGGGAAAGTCATCCCTGGACACACTCGAAGCCTTAAGTAAGAAAGCCACAATTTACTGTTTTGTCAAAGCTGACTAAGAGATTTGCTATTTGTCAAGAAATAGCACATAGTGTGCAATTAAGCTTCTGGAGAATGAGTGGACATTGCCTTGGAGTTAACCAGCATGTTAGGGGTGTTCGAATGCCTTGGAGTCAAAGTCTCCAAAGCGAAGTGTGAATATGTTATACAGATCACTGTTAAGAGATAACTTCCTGAGGGATGGAGGGGCCTCCACGTTTTTAATGGGAATCACCATCCTGCACTGCCAAGCTGACTGTCAGTAATGTTGGCATATCACATCACAGGCTCGCTGAGCAGGGAGGCAGGACAGGGACCAGGGTCATAAACAACCTGCTGGTATTGCCTTTTGTAAGCAGACATAGAGAGGCCTGCTCATACACACAGTCAAAGGGGAGACATGGAAGTGTAATTACATTCTCCCAAGTCTGAGCTCGTGCATCCTGCCTTTTGTCCTTTGGATTTTGCATGGCTGTGAGCTGGCTCGGAGCACAGGGCGGGACAGCCCCAGAGGCAGAGCTTGCTTGCCCCTGCTATTTAGAGGTAAATGCCATCTAGACATGTATAGCAAATACCATCTAATCACGCTCATTGTGGCCTTTGAAGCCACTGACAAGATATTTTAGAAGCCAAACTGAATCCAGACATGAAAAGAGAACAATTTTGAAAACTGCATGATCAAAAGATCATCTGAAAACTGTTCCAAAGCCTCTGCAAACCACATAAAATTCTGGGAGATAAAGAAACTATTAATCAGGAACAAGAAATAGAAGGTGGCAAAATCCTCTCACTGTGATTCACTGATTAGGTCACAACTGGGAGAAAATTCTGCAATTTGCAGCTTACAAACAAGGGAAAAAGAAAACATAGGTATTTTAACTCAGCAGGGTAATACTCAAAGTTATGAAAAATATATGTAGTACTAGACTGTGTTCTGTACTTCTTTGTCTGGTCACAAAGTGTTTTTTCAGATCATAAGTAGAAAAGAGTTGAGTAGAGAGAAGAATCCACAGGGACAGCAAGCAATTCATATTTGAGTGAATGTTATATTTTCTTGAACTTCATTAATTTTCCTGGTGCCAAATGTTTACCAAGTATCCAAAGTAAAAGATAGTCTACAGTGCTTCAAGTTCATTTCTTCATTTCTGAACCACAAATGTCTAGAGATACAGTTAGGGGAAAATATTATAAAGGCTACTGAAATACAAAGGTGACCCTTAGGCATTATTTATATTTTAAAATAACGGAACAGATAAGCAAGATACTGAAAATTAGAGAGAAAGGATTCAAGGAGTCTTTGAAAAAAAGTTATTTCAGGAAAGTGTGTTTGTAGAGACAGCCCAAAGTATTTCTTCTAAAAATATATACAGAAACAAAACAGAAGTTTGAATAATAGCTATGCTATTAATATTTAGTGAATAGTAAACATGAAATGTTTATGAAAAACGAACAGGAAATGAATGCAGAAAAAACTTTCCAGGATATAAATATTTGTGACTTGTATCTGCTGCCTCTCACAGAGACACTGCTTCTACAAGGGTTTTAAACTCCTCAACAGAGCTGAGAGCATCTGGGAGACAAAGTCTGGGAGCGATGGCCTTAAGGAGGGGCAAGATGTAGCAGAACACATGGTCACTGGTGCTTTGCCTATGTGAGACAAAACAATTCCCCAGTTACTCCTCTCCGTAGTATTTACAGGAACAGAATGGGGACAAGAGTAGATGCCTCACATGGTGCAGGTAGTCAGATCACAGAATGATAGAATATCCTTAGTTGGAAGGGACCCATTAGGACCATAAAGTCCAACTCCCAGCCTTGGACAGAACATGTCATGAATCACACAATGTGTCTGAGAGCATGGTCCAAATTCTTCTTGAACTCTTGGTGCTGTGACCACTTCCCGGGGGAGCCTGTCCCAGCACCTAATCACCCCCTGGGTGAAGATCCTTTT
>QWTY01010927.1:14468-26950 GCA_008033365.1 Pseudorectes ferrugineus
CTAATATCCAAATTAAACCTCCCCTGACTCAACTTCATGACATTCATGTGGGTCCTCCCACTGGTCACCAGAGAGAAGAGATCAGTGCCTGCCACTCCATGTCCCATCATGAGGAAGCTGCAGACTGCAATGAGGTATGAATTTGGCCTCTGAATTTTAATATGTGGTTTTTTTGTACCCAAGGAAAAGATGGAAAATTCCTTGCCTGAGCAGATGAATGTAGAATGGCAATTCTTACTAGGCATTGCCAAGTAACTCGAGGTAGAGAATCTGAAACCTGGATTCTCATTGCCATCCATCCTAAGTTCGTGTGCAGGGAGTCAGGCTTTAATACATAGCATGCAGGAGTAATAACCCCTTTTTGTGCTTCCCTGTGTACTGTGAACATTCAAGAGAAAAAAGACAGTTAAGAAATGTGGCAAAGTTACACAGAACTTTAGAAGTTTTAGGGCTGAGAGACACAAGGTCAAACGAGAAGATAAGACACAATGACAATCAGCAGAATACAAAGGGTTGATTAACACGGAGAATGGATCGACTGAGATGGCGCCAAAAACCACAGCTGTGATCATCCAAAAAAGTGTTAGACAAGCACTTTGAAGCACTGAAAACATTAGCAATGTGTTACTGGGAATGACTGCAGTGGCCTCCTTCTGTCCTGAAGCATTACTGTAAAGACTTGCAGCTCAATGCTGAAATAAAAGCGAAGAAAGGTTTGCAATGCTGTGTTGTTAACAACACAGACTAGAAAGATCCCGTGGTATTCATTAAAGCTTTCATTACAACTGCTCCAGCAAACTGAGTTTGTACCACACATGCATAGAAATGTTGCAGTAAAGTCATAGAAACATAGAATCTTGGTGTGGTTTGGGTTGAAAGGGCTCATCTAAAAGATGATCGGGGTCCACACCCTCACACCCTTCCTCCACAGGCAGGAACACCTTCCACTAGACCTGGCCCTATCTGACCTGGCCTTGAACACTTTCAGGGATGGGGCATCCACAGCTTCTCTGGGCAACCTGTGCTAGTGTCTCACCACCCTCACAGGGAAGAGTTTTTTCCTTCTGTTCAATCTAAATCTACTCTCTTTCAGTTTAAAACCATGACCCCTTGTCCTATCACTATAGTACTCTCTGTTATTCTTTTAAACTCCTTTTAAGTATTGGAAGGCTGTTCTAAGGTCTGCCTGCAGCCTTCACTTCTACAGGCTGAACATCCCCAACTCTCTCAGCTTTTCTTCATAGGAGAGGTGCTCCAGCCTCCCCAGACATTTTTATGCTGATTACCCAAGACCTGGCTAAAATCAATGCATGCACTTACAAAACACTCATAAGGTATTTCCCTTATCCATCAGAAAAAAAACTTCCTTAACAACACACAGTGTGCCAAAAGAGCCTTGGTTTATGATAAAAAAGTCTAGTAAAATTTTTTGAGCTGGACAGGAACTCTCCCGTTTCAAAGCAAATTGCAACTGAAAGCATCTTCAAAAAAGATTTCTTCATCTAAAAAAATGAGTTATATTTGGAACACATCCTAAGACAATTCCACTGATTCTCTGCAGAAACCATTGCTGTTCCACACCTTGCAGCTTTTCCTAGACAATCAGGTGGGTTATGAATACTAAGCACCATCACAGAAGTAGTAGAAAGTACAAAATACTCATCAAATTGAACAAATAAGCTAAAAACAACTTGGGGGTAACAGATATCCAATACATGAGGCAATTGAAACTTTTTTTTTAAATCACCTCTGTTCAGGTAAAATGAGCACTGTTGATTTTACAGACTTTGCTTTCATCCCCTCTTCAGAGCAACAGGGAAATTCATCTTCTCACATGTCCTTTATCATAAGTACATTCAAAGATTTTATTACAAATGAAGTTTGTTGTATG
This sequence comes from Pseudorectes ferrugineus, assembly GCA_008033365.1. NCBI lineage: Eukaryota > Metazoa > Chordata > Aves > Passeriformes > Pseudorectes > Pseudorectes ferrugineus. The sequence goes on from QWTY01010927.1 coordinate 16,360, forward strand.
TAACCCAAATTCTGCTCCATGCATTTATTTTTCATTAAGTCCACTGTACCTAGTTTTAACAGATGAAGAACTCACACTTTTTTTTCTTTTATCTTATTTGGCTTTGCAAATCATTATTCAGCTCATAGTGATCAAAGACTGAAAACTGGCCTCTTCCTCAAATACAGCATGAGTCATTGGCCAATGCAGATGTAAGCAAAAGCATTTTAGCCTCTCTGTTTTCATACAGACAAAAGTTGTTTTGCTGACACTAAAATGGGAACTACAATCAAGACATACATAATCCTTTACAGTGCAATAGGAACCATGTTTGTTCCTAAAAACAAATAGCAAATACTTCCTGTAGGATTTGTCACTACACAGGAAGTTTGGACAATTGTATGATTTCCACTGTATATATTCTCCATGAATACTGGGCTTGCTAAACCATGTACGCTTTCCTGCCAACGCAGGTGTGTTCTATGAAACACAGAAGCCCATTCCTTTCTAATTCACATGAATGCCACTTAAATGACATGCCAGCATATGCAACATAGTTGACACTGTTCAAATTCAACCAACTGCTGCAGCAAAACCCCAGGAACAGCAAAAGTTATTATAAAAGAACAGTTGTCATACCTAATACTGAAATTATTCTTTGTGCAGCTCATTCCAGATCCAGCTGCTTGTACTCCAGATCTACCAAGTTATGGCACAAATTCCTAACACAGCTCCATGCTGGGTCGCCCTCTGGCTGTGGTTTGGAGGAAGCCGATTCTTTCTGTAGGATGGGAAACTTCTGCTTATGGTACAACTGTTCCTACTCAAACTCTACCAGAAGCAGAATTAGTAGTACTTTCCAATTTCTTTTTTCATTATACTGGATAGAATTATCTTAAGAATGTTAATACTTTATCAACATTTAATTAGACTTTTTGTAGTCCTATAAAAGCTAATCAGAATGAATATAAGGCAATTCTAGGATAATTAAAAAATCAAAAGCTGCTTCTTTAAAAACAGATCAGAAGTGCAAGGCTTTGGTGGCTAATGAATTTTCAGTTAAAGAAAAAACAATTGAAATGTATTTGAATGGAACAAAAACTCTTCAAACCTAAAAACGAAATTCCTATTCAGAATCAAGATGTTCAGCTTCATGTGCAAATGAGATTTACATTTAAGACCATTTAGAATTTTGCAGTATGATTAGGACGTATGTACTAAAACATTTTCATTTTGATAAGAGTAATTTGACAATATACTAATATTACCATTATTTTTCCCCCAAAGCAGTTTTAGCTTGAGAAGTGTTATCTAGTTTCTCAGACACTGACATTTTCAGGTACTGACTGTTATGTACTATATTTGATGCTAAAGATGGTATTCCAGAAATATCCAGCTGACACACAGAAAAAAAAATAGGGGTCATTTGAAAAAGGACCACTTCCCAGTAGGAGTTCTTATAAATCCCTTGTGAAATGAGATTTATACTGTCTTGCCTGATACTAATAAGACATAATGAGTAGAATTTCTGAAAGAGCTATTGTAGTCTATCTGCCAAGTGGAAAACTGTACGTCCAAACCACTAATTAGACTGTTATCATAACTTACACAAATTGTGAATCTAAACTGAAGGAATCCACTGGGGCTAGTAGAATGCTCCTGGCCTCCTGTTCACATAAATTTAAACGTAATGACTGTGCTAACAGAACTCATTTGCTGAAATACAGTCTACTCCACGTGTGCAATTTTACCTTCAGAAAGTACTTCCAAAAGCAAAAGTGAAATGGTGGGAGAGAAATTCTATTCATAGCAAACGGGATCAATTAACTGGCTTTGTTCTTGCCAAATCAGTATGATACACTTTTCGTGGGGAAATGTATTTTTCAATAATGTTTTGCAAATAAAAATTCATTAAAATGAGACTTCCTTAAGGAAGTTTCTGTTTATTGAGGTAATAGATGTACTTAAGAATATATATCTCTCTTCATGTGTATTTACATATATATATATAGGTGTATATATGCATGCATACAAACATATAATTGCGCTTCTTGAATAAGTGTATGTATGCACAGACACATAAATACTGAGAGAAAGACAGAGAGGGAGAAAAGTCAAAGTGCACAGACTTCAGGTGACGTTTTTGGGAAAAGTAATGATGGGAAACCAACTTAACTCTTACTAGAAACAGAGCTATCTAGACCATTCCTTTATAATTAGCTCCCTGAAGAAGACCACAGGGTTTTAAAATCAATAAAAGTTACATTTTCATGGGAAAGAAAACTAGGATATATGAGTTCTTTTTATCCATAGGAATACTTGAGAACTCTCTTTATCCAAAGAATACAGGAAAAATAAATACTTTTGCACCAACTTCCCCTTTACCCATGCGCCCTTGCAAGTAGAACTTGCTTTCAAATGATGTTGCAATTAACTCAGTGATCTTTGAAATACAGTAAACTTTTCATGCTGTCTAATCCCTCAGGAGTTTCTAATTTGTTTCGTGTAAACCTTCGCTGCTCAGTCCTTGTTTTTCACAGCACCTTCATCATCTCTGAGCTGCATTCCCCCAGTCCCACATTTAAAAGATTTTGCCTGTCACCCCCTGAAGTCTCCGATACTTTCTGTTTTTTCTCCCAGGTGATTCCATCTCACCTAATCTTGAAAGAGAAAAATACATGACCAAGAAAAAGTACGATGCACATCTCACTCAGCATAAAGACTAAAATGTATGAAAGACTGAGGTTTAGAGGATAGAGTTTGGGAAAGAGAGGAAAGGACCTTAAGTAAGTCTAGAATGTTCAGAAGCACAACCAATGAAGTTCTGAAATAAATCATTGTATCCACCCAAAAGAAGATATTCTCTCTTGCACATTAACAAATGCAAATCTCCTTCCAGACAGTTTGATTTTTTTCAAAGACAGTTACATGGAGTTATTTCCAGGCACCGAGTTTAGCTTAAATTAGATAATGTGGTGAATAGACTTCACAATAAACCTTCTGTAGTCAGTGATCTGTCTGTGTGACTATTTATTCCTCATGAGGAACTGTTACTGCTGTTACATATAATTCCAGAGCTTACTTCAGCAGAATATGCACCACAGATTGGTCCAGGAGTCATAGACATTATGATTTTACCACTCCTGTATTTTTAAGCAATCAAAAGAACCATACTGCAAGATTTTCACTGAGTGACACTGGGACATTTGTAAGGAAATAATGATTATAAACTTACTTTCATCAGAAATAATAATTATAAACTTACTTTCATCAAAGTCAGCTTTTTATTTTTTTAAGGCTCATCCTTTTTTCTGAAATACAAAAGCTACATATATACTTCACAGAGCAGTTGTGAATGCCCCATACATGGAAGTGTTAAAGACCAGGTGGGACGGGGCTTTGAACAACCAGGTCTAGCAGAAGGTGACCCTCCCTGTGGCAGGGGTGTTGGAACTAGATGATCTTTAAGGTCCCTTCCAATCCAACCCATTCTATGTTTCTATGATACTACCATCAAAATGCTACCAAACTTAACAGCTGATGACCTCTTTAACCTGAGTCCAAGTAACTGGCAATCTGTCGGAAGAAGAAAAACTGTAATTGATTATGCTAGTGTTCTGAACAAGCACTAATATTCCCAGTTTCTCTTCCCAATGTCAGACTCTATTCTGAAATTTTATGATAGAAAAAAAACCAACCACAAAAACAATCACAATTCAAAACCCTTTATTCCCCCCAAATCAAAAAAGAAACACAAGGCGTGTGGGAGTATTGATTTAAAAATCACAGTGACAGTATTAAAACTCAGCAGCTGCTGCAGATGCATTGCTAGAATTTTCCTTTTGTCTCAAGATTCATTATTAGATACAATCATAACCTCATCAAGTAAGGGGTTGCTGTTTGGAATAACACCATGTTAATAAAGAATAAGGATTGAGAACTGGCTAACCTCCAAAAGTTTCAACTTTATTTTCACTGAACAAATATTCCAAATGTTACTTCCTTATCAGAATATGCATGATTTTTAATCTGTGAATGATGATTGGAAATCTAGTTCTTTCAATACATTTGATTTCTTTTTTACTTTGCCAGGCCACCTATACCTTAGGGCTAGGCTTTCCTGAGTTACACTTGTCCTCATGATTTGCAATGGCAAACCATGAAAGCAGTCTTCATTTTGTCTTTAGTTTAGACATGGGAGTAAGGCTCAAAAAGTGTAGGTTCAGTGTTTGACACAGAAAGTCAATCTAGGTTTCGAGTCACAGACACGTGGAAAGTCACAGTGCCATAATGAGTTACCCAATATAGCTGAACTGCAGCAACATTTATCTTCAATCTCTTAGCCTGTGACAAGTGAGAAGTGATTTACATTTCTTTGGTCCTCAACGAAATATGTGATGAAAGAGGATGAGGATTATTTGAATTACTTCACATTTGCCACAGACCAAGGGAACACAAAGGGACAGTTAAAACAAGCTGGTTGCTCTTCAGTAGCTTGTTATCTCTGTGGGAACTTGTCTGTGTACCTAAGCCCATAACTCTACTTCTCGAAAAGAGATAACACTGTTTCTTTCCCTTCCCTTTTTATCTTAGATGATTGTAAATTCATCAGGCCTCGTAAGGGGTCTCATAATAAGTCACTTTTTTGTTGAAACTTCTTCTCCTATATTAATAAAGGAAGTTCAATAAATAATAACACTTTTCTTGGCTCATTCACACAGATAAAAATATGGCACTGTTGCCAGCTAAAGATGTTTCCATTTGAAAATATTATCGTGTGATAAATCACACACTAAACATGGGATATACTGTCTACAGCACTTGAATCTTACAGCTTGACCATTCAATATTATCAATTTTTTAAAAATCTCTAACATCTTAAGCATTAGAAATTAAAAGACAGAAATGGAAATTTTCTTCCCTAAAATTGTCTAGCAACCCAAAGGTAGAATAGGAGCTATGTAAAATTTTTAGCCCATTTCTCTGCATAGCAGATAACGCTGCCCTGTTATAGGTTAGGCATGTGGAAACAAAGAGCTATAGCAATTTTTGTGACAGAAACCTATTTGTTCCCTGAATACTTTTAAAAACATAACAATTTCACATTTTACAATAACAAATTAAAGTTTCACAACTTACTTATTCACTTCTGAAGTGTATCAAGAGCACATTGGAAGCATAAGTGTATTTTCCTTACAGTGTAGTAATAAACCATTCAGAATAGAACAAAATTTTCAGATTGAAGTGTGTCAAAGGAAAATGCCATCAGGAAAAATGACAACTCAAGAGCAGAACCTTTCTGCAGTGGCCTCTTATGCTGGTCCAGAATGGCAAAAGCAGTAAGACCATACAGGAAGTTTGCCCCATACTGCGTGTTATTCTTGGTGGAAAAACACCTTCCTGGCCTTGGCATCAAAATCCCACAGCAGTAAATCTCAACTCATGTGTGGCCAGGGAGTCCTGGCTGCAAGATTAACATGTTTTGGGAAGTGAGGTGAAAGGAAACATGGATGTTGGAAACCTGTCAGAGCAATTTCAGAACCAAAGAAAGCAGAGAAGGGCTGGATGACCTGAGAACAAATTTGTTTCACAGCTACTTCGTGAAGTGTACTTGCAAAATACGAGCGCAGTTCACCTACTTTTGTTTTCACATCTTGTTAACAGGAGCACCCAGTAATTTCCATCATGAAACTTTGCATTTAGTTATTTTCAGTCCTGACAAAGCTAGTATTTTAGAGTAAAATTCCACAAGTCTGCCATAGTTGCATCTTTTCTCTGAAGGTTTCAGTCACATGAAAATGTTCAAATTATTGAAACAAAAAGAAAACCTGTAATGAGCAAGAATAAGTCTGAAAATAACACTATGTGACTATGTTTAAATTCTTATCTTCCCTATCTTTGAGAAGGTCTTGCCTTAAGCATTCGAAATGGTATGAAATAAATTGTAATATGACCTTTGTGTTTGGTGCAGAAACAGCTGAGGCAACAAAGCCACCAAACCCGCATACAGGAGAAATCTGACTGAAACAGAAAGAGACAAGGGGCTCTACGGTCAGAATTAAAATTGGAAGAAGAAAAAGTGGAATTAGCAAGATCTGAAAGGTGCCACTTGAATCTTGAAAGAGATAAGAAAGTTGGAGAGGAAACTAGGAGAATGGTTTGAACTCTGTATTTGGCTTCACAATTTTTTGCAGTGAAACCCAGTGGCAATGTGTATGAGTATCCATTTATCTCACCCACATAAAGAATAACAGCCTGTGATAACAGTTAATAAGTGGTTACCTGTGCTGGTCAACATGTCTGAACAAGGAATCTACAGTTCACACTTGCTAGGGGCTGAGAGTGTGGTAATGTAACAAAGTTGTTATATTAATCAATCTCATTTTCAAAATGTTCATACTAGGCACCCAAAACTCTCTTTAACTCGTGTACTCTCAAAATTAGGAAATAGGAGACTTTTTTTTTCATTTGAAATAAGATGTAGTCTTTAAATACATGGCTGATTTTGCTTCTGCCAGAGGGTATATCACCACAAGATGGTTATTTATCTTTACGGAAATAAACTTAACCTTCATAATTCCTTAATTGTCAGAGGCTTTTTTAATAATCTTGTTTTAATATAGACATACACTCAGTAAACATATAATGCCGAAACAACCATTATCTTAATCTCTTATTAATTTGTTTCCATTTGCTGCTTCTCGTTGATTGACACTGTTTGGTGGAAGGTCTGGAAAGCCACAGTTAAGGAGTGATTATGTGATCTTCCCACAAGTACAAAGCAGTTGCCATGTTTTTTTCAGACAGGGCTTCAAGAGCAAGCTGTCCTGTCTGCTGCCTCTAGTTCTGGTGGTGAACTATCCTGTCCTTACACTCGCCAGAGTGCCGAAAGCACAAGTTATCTTTTTAGTTTTCCCAGAACTCCATGTTAAACATGATATAAAAAATTCAATAAACTTGTGATGGTGAGAAAAGTCTCATTGGACTACCATCATCATTGACCAGGGTTCCTCAGTACTGGGAGGTGAGGGAAAGGTATTATCAGACTAAAATGGGTGGTTGTTTCACTCATCTTAGTCTTCTGTTTCAGAAATGGATGAATCAGCCTTGGGATGGCTCAATGATAGACACCGATAAATGGCTCACCGTAGAGGAGATGAGCCCCATGTTACAATTTTACAGATACAGGGCTGAAACCTAGTGCTGCTGAAAAACAATCCAAATTCTTTCATAAATATGAGGTGAGACACTTTAATTTAAATGTTTTTAACATACTTAGGTCCAGGTTCACCATGAGTATATAGCGTGCGAAGAATCAGTAGCTCTATTTTCTGATGGATATTGATTCAGTAAACATTTAACATTTGACAGAGTTTAGATCTTATTCATAGTCTGCTACACAGACGCAATCCAAGTCCTAAAAACTTATAAATCTAAAACCAGAAATCATGTACTTTTGAAAATTTGTTCCTGAGTTAAATTTCTCATTCAACCAAAATTCTTCTCTAAGAGCAATTCTCATATCTGTGCTTTCCCAAGCTTGTTCTTTGCTGTCTCCTTTTCATAAGGAAATGTTGGCTGCAAAACATCACCACAGGCAATGTTAATACTTTAATTGAAATGTGTATTTTTTATGCATAATTTCCCAGATATTCGTCACTGAGAATGTGAGAAAACACACAGAAACATTAAAAACCTATCCTCTCCAAAAATCTGTTTTTTCCACAGGGAAAACGTTCTAACTATTCTTAATATTGGGTGGGTCCCAGTCATTTTTTTCTTTTAAGCCCTGCATAATTTTGGCTCTTCATTCAATTTTCACAACTTTTGCTGGAACTATTCAACTAAGAGTATTTTTAATTTTCTATATTTCTACACACCCCTCTGCATCTCTCTAAGGAGGTCTGGGCAAGCCTGTCTCTTTCAAGAATTTGGCCAACAAAGGTAATTAGGAGTGCTGTTCGTGCCAGCTCTCCAGGGGGAATATTAAAGAAAATAAGCAAGAATGGAAAACTAAATATTTTTTTCTAGCTGAAAAAAACTCCACTAAAGGCACCTGCACAATAATTAATCTTTTTCCAAATTTCACTGGATTCAGGATTTTGACAATGTTCAGTGTCAATTGGAGACAAGGGCATTTCTGCATCATTCAGATATAAACTAATCTAATTCTTTGCAGAAGCAATAAGAATATTAAGCTCAGAAGCTTCATCTTGGTTCATTTCAAATCTGTCCATCCACTGTAGTATATTGGAAAATCATGTGGACTCAGATTTTATTTGATTAATCAGTCTTCTCTCCAAGGTTATTTCTTGCTTAGATATTAGCTTATTCTTTGATACTTTGTATAGGCATAGTTTAATTTCAGCATTTAATTAATTTTCTTTTCTACATTTACCTGTTCTTCTAACTTGTCTGTAGCCTCCCAAGCCCTTTCCACTGGCAGTTGTTTGCTATCTTTCTTTTGGTTTATACATTTATTTACTTCAGAGATTCCTTCACTTCTCATAACATCACAAAAAAAATTGCTGTCTCCTCTTTTGCTCTGAGGACAATCCTATTCTCCTTATATTCTTAATCTATTGTCTTACTCAGAAATTATTACTGATATTCTTTAACTCATATTTTAGACCAACACTTTATAGTTGGTATTATTTTTTTAGCTTCTCCTCTGCCTCTGTGGCTGGTCTTTATTAGGGCACAGTACAGCCATTGCGTCAATATAGAATCCCATTGTTTAGGGAAATTCTCATTTAAGCAGGCCTTACCAGATTTTGTCACTTTGGCCTCTTTATTGGAAGAAAAAAGGGAAACAATTACAAATGAGAACCACTGTATCTTCTTCTTATTTGTTTTAAGAACAAAAGGAATTTGTGTAATGAAGTTCCTACATACTCCCCAGATAGCATCTGGCTTCTACAATGTTTTCTGTTTCTCATGCTTATGAGGTGATGCTTGGTTTATAATTCATGTCCTGGTTCTAAGTGCATTGAAACCACACATATTCTAAATGAAACATGTATGATGTACAGCAATACATAGACTGAATGCTACACAATAAAAAATAATATTTATTTAAAATAACATATAATTATCCATTATTTCTGTATATAAAAAAAATTAAAAGGTATGTCCTCCTCTAAAGAATATATTATATTCTTCATTCTTACAAAAAGTGAAATCAAGCCCTTTACCATGTACTTTAGTCATACTGGCCTCATAGCAATTTACGAAGCTTCATTGTAGGGGTGAAAGAGATGTTTCTCTGTGAGAAGTTAACTCATTTCTGCAGGCTGTATGGTTTGTTATTTGAAGACTTGGTTGCACTTCAAAAGGACGCTCTAGGGTCAGTAAGTCCCCACTTACCTTGCTACCAAATTCCATCTTCTCTTGGACCAGAAGGAAAATTCTTCAAAACCAAACTCGGATAATCATTCTGCAGTATTCAAATGGGACCAAAACTTATCTTTTTTTTTTTTTTCTAAACCCCAAGATTCAGAATTAGTATAAACCTTAAGAAAAAAAGTCTGTATGCTGCATGAACTAAGGATATAAAAACTTAACTCTGTATTCAAAGTCTGATACTAAAGTTCTGAGCTATGGTCAATATAAAATAAATCTCTCTCCCTGCCTCTCTCAATGGATATGAATCTCCTAACAAAGGTAGATGAGAGTCCCAAAATGATATAATTCATCATTCCAAATTCAAAAACAGATGCTGTCATGTAACAGTGGCAGAAAATAAGCAGGACATGAAACCTTCAGCTTGTAAGAATAGTCAGAATAGTTTTAAAAGTTGAAACATGTTTCCTGAGTAACAGGCTATCAGGAGCATGTTAAGCATGCACTTTTTAATCTGGCTTCCTAGCAGACTATCGAATAATATTGTTGGGCCCGGGTATTTTTTTTATGTCATTCAACAGTGTCAGTCAAATTAGTCTAAAATATCTTGTAGTGGCAGATGATTAATCTGTTGGCAAAACTTCCATTAATCCAGCACAAAAGTAAGGATTTTCTCCTTAGAACATTTGGGTTGATAAAGGATAAATCAGAAATTATGAAGCAAACTGTACATCCTCGTAATTTCTCTCTTATGTTAAATCTAAGGAAAAGAAAATCTCTATCATAAACATTTTGCAGAATGACTATGTGTAAATAGGATTAAATAAACCCTACTATTCATAAGTGGAACATAGAAATAAAAATATTAGAATAGACAAGAGCAATATATTTTTGGTTATAAAGGATATGCTCACACGTGATTGGAACAGCTCATACAACTCTACAAAGCAAGCCCTCAGAAGAAATCTGTGAAGAAATCTGCATTTATATTCTGCTGTTGACCATGAAGGGTAATTATTACGTTGTAAATTCAATTACCTAGGATATGAGTAGAAAAATGCTTGCAAAATGCATGTTAGATTATACGATTAAAAACCAATCGCTATAAGCACAGAAGCCCAGCAGCTTTCAGAGGAACACTGCCAGGCTGAGAATGCCCAGTAAAGCAGTGTGAAGGGGGCACCAAGAACCACTTCCTTGAGGCTTTTCAAGGAGAATGGTGGGACATTTGTCCCTGGTGAGAAGCCCACCAGGACACTCATTCATGCTC